>CCAG010016559.1:0-197501 GCA_001077435.1 Glossina morsitans morsitans | reverse complement strand
CAGGGGAGCACACGTTAATTCTGGTTGTCGTATGGCCAAACCTATAACAAATGATCGATTGGTAAAGGCGTACCACTGACCCATCGACCCTCCCAGGCTGCGGTCATATACGCTGCATTTTTTTCTTTATGTACGACGACAATCATCCCGGAGGTGCTTCCTGTACGTGTAACAGAATGATGATGACAAAACCAAGAGAGGAAAACGTGAAAGAGATCGAGAACGCTGGTTAATACCAACTGGCCTTTACCAACTGTGCGCTTACTGTAGTTACGATCAAATATATTCTCCCTTTCTTCCTAACCGTCCCCGTATTTATGTGAACACTTACAGGAGATATCCCTCATATTAAGGAACATTGGACATATTTCCAAGACTAAGTTACACAAATAAGAAAAGGATACTCGCTTTGACATGCCCACCAATTCAAACTAATACGTGTGAATTACAAAACGTTTTCTTATATGTGGTACATCGACGGTTGGCAATTTTAACTGGTCCCAAGGAATATTTGCACCTCACTGTAGGTAGATTTTCCTTTTATATGTTAAAACATCTACTTATAAGCGGATCAAACCTACTCTTTTCGCCGAAGTTTGAGATTGGTCTCGTTAAGGTTTAAGAGGAGTTTCAGATCAGCATCTACCATAACGCTAGCTTACAATTTCTTTCTTACGCTCGACGGGGTCGGGCACGAATTATATCCATTTCTCAAATTTAATTTGTGACATTACAAGGAGGTATTTTTGATAACCCAACTACTGCCAAGCGGCAGTTTGCTCGCCGTGGAGCCTCGTTAATCGGCAAGCTTTGCAGCTCAACTATATAAGTGCACTCTTTAGTCCGCAGGTCGTCTGGTATCATATCGGCGACAACCAGTGCTGCATCTTCCCACACTATACGATATGCGACACAGACCCTGAGAAAACAAAGCCGACTTATAAGGAGGGTGTGTGTGTGTGTGTGTGTCTATTTATGGATGCTATAAACGGAAGAAAAAGTCGAATATGTATGTTATGTGCATCTCTGTTGACTTTAGTAAATACAAAACAACTTTCATTACTAATATGCATAATAGATTCGTTGCAGTTCGCTTTTGTCTCTGTAAAGAAAAAAGCAAAAGCATCTTTGGCGGTAATAGATATTTCTCTCACAACTTGTGAAATATATTTAACAATCGGGGAGTGCTGTTCCAGTTGAGATTTTAATTAAATGTCAAGGTTACGAAACATTTCAGTAAAGTGAATAAAAATAAAGGAATCGGAAAATAACAGAGATAAGTGGATTCCCATAAAATATATGTACAAATGTATGTTTTTTATGCAATTTTAATTGCTCCACAGTAACGAAAACGAAAAAACACAGACGAACGAATAAACTTAACAAATATTTATTTAACGCTTGCTATTAATGTTGAAGAAGCAAAAAGAGAAACACATGAGTAATTAAATTAAATTACACGCCATGAAATGCATCGAATGCACTTAATAATGGTGTAAATTATTAATGAGTAAATATTATTGGTGTAAACAATTCATTCACTCATTCATTCATTCATTCATTCATTCATTTGAAACATAACAACTGAACACACACAGCAAGAAAGAAATTTTATATTCACCTTGAATTAATTGTTTTCTTCTTTCTTTCTCTTTTCTTTTACATCCACCTCAAGCTCATGTACACGATAATTGTATTGATGCTTGCGAGTGTTTTTATACATTTCATATTTTTACATTTAAATTTAATTTTTCAATATTTTTTAGCACTAATAATATTTCTAATCGTTTTTGAATATAAACTTTTTAAATGGCCGCGTAAGGTCGAGTAGATGAAGAATTTCGACTAACAGCTCAATGGTCGCGGTTGCAAATCTCAAATGGGGTGGATTTAGTCTTAAGCTTGAAGACTCAACATTAGAATTTATAAAAACAATAATAAATAAAAACAATTATTTTTCTCTTAAAAAATTTCAAAAGAAAAATAAACCTTTAATAGAAATACTTGAAGAAGACGCCAACTTGTCAAGGTCGCAAATGATTAGCAAAAAAAATGCAAAATTTTAAAAAATGACGAGAGAATTTAGCTTCAATCCAAACTACACATTCTCACTTATTATCAGAGAACTACTACTTTTCGATTCCTTGGTCAGTTTTTATGCCCTATATCGTTTGTGCTACAAGGTTTATTAAGTGGGTGTATGTAACACTTAGAACGACAAAGAGCAGAGTCACTTTTTATCAGAGCGATCGACACAGAATAGTTTTTTTGGATCGGCTTAGGCTTGTCTGTCCATCTGTCCATGTATTTTTTGAATGCAACCGAGTGCGAAGGGCCGCAATTTTTGAATTATATAGAATACTACGAGTGACGCTTTCGCCCAGGATCGAATCGGGACGAGCCTTGCTGAAAATGGATCAAAAAGGGCCATTTTTACAAGTACTCCCTCTAAAGTGCTTTGTTATGAAAAAGTAATTATATGAAAAAAGTTGGCAATTTTTAATGTCTTTCTACCAAAATCGGCAGAAAATAGTCTTTTGGCATATAGAGAAAATGTCCAAAATTGAGATCGGATTGACTCGTTTTTTGTAGCTCTTTGCTTATAATGATTCTTATGAAAAGTAAGCCTTTGCATAGAAACAAGAGCCGAATTTTTAATATTTCATGATAAATATCGGCCCCCAATAGGAATTTAAAATAAAGATTAGTACCACGGAGGTCTACATTTTGTAAATAAGGAAAGATGTACGATAAATGTATTTATTGCAAAGATTTCCATGGAAATTTTGACAAACCTTGACACACACCATCTCCTAAATAAATTTATAAAATAAAATCTACCTTTTCTTATATCCATTGTTTCTATTTTTAATTTACACATTGAGACTTTCATTTAACGGGCCTGAGACTTGGGCCTGTACTTGAGATTATTTCCATTTGTTTTTTTTTTAAATCGCATTTCCATTGAAGAAGCATTGCCTGAACTCATTTCACTCAATTCACGTCTGATGACAAGATATAAACTCGCGCGAATATATTGTCTATGAATGAAAGCGAAATCCTCTGACACGTTTGTAATGGCGGCTGAAGCTTTTCTAACGTCCGTGCCGCGCGTAACGCCCAATGTGTTTACTTATTTACTTTACCTCTTTTATTGTACTTGATGCCTCCTCATAAAATCGTTCAACTCCCTGTTTGTGAGATCATCTCACTATTCTTCATCGATATCTTTAACAGTTATTGCAAATTAAAAATGCTTTCACGATGTACAATATGCGATGTACGTTGTGCTTGACGGACATATTAAAAAATAGTTTTTTCTTATCTTTTGGTAAAGCCATAAGCAGTACCTGCTCAATATGTAAATGGAAGCGTAATCAATGGTCAAATACTGTCTCCAAGTCAACGAATGACTCTACATATTCCGATTTTTGCGAATCTACAAAGAGTTCCGTAGGCATCTTACACTTTTTTAAGTTGAGCTCCATAAAATTACACGAGCAACATGCAACATGCATGCATGCATTGTAAGCTACGCGAGTACAGACTCGTAACAGTACCATGTTAATTGAAGAAGAAAACACTTCAACGTCATCAACGTATATCAGTATATGACTGGACTTAATGGATAGCGATGGAAGGTCATTTTAATGCATGATAAATAGCAGGAGACCTACGTCATCCCGACGAATGTGGTCTGCTTTTTGTTATGTTTTTTTCCGTTTACTTGTGTTACTTTACTTCCCCGACTGATTGTAATGTAAATTTAACATTTTTTAAAGAAAAATAAAAAATTAACAGTTATCTGACTTGAAGGACAGGTGCTGTGTGTGTGTGAGTCTATGGTGCCTCCAAGACATATTCCTTTTTTAAACCACATTTAAACCATTTTTGTTCTGAACGACCTTTTAATTAAAGCCAAAAAAAAAGAGAGCAAAAAGAATTTTGTAAACGTTATCTTACCTAAAAGACACCTGAAGGTGATCTATAAACCGCAAAATTGTATAGAGTTTGCCTTGACGAACGAAAAAGTAAAAAAAAAAATGAAACCGAAAACGAAAAACAGAGAAACAAAAAGCATACCACCGCCAGCTATAGACCAAAATTTTCTTCCATTACAAACTCTATGACCATTAAATGTAAACTTATACGGATTCAATGTAAATGCAGTTAATTTATGAAATAAATGTATTACGTATACGCCCGTCAGCAAGACAAACTGCCTTAAGAAAACTGTTCACTCAAGTTAGTGTGTTTCGTTAATGGCCAGCAATGCACGTTAGTGTGCGGTTATGGGTTCAAATTAAAAAACAAAACAAAAAGCAAAAACGTCATATTACAGCATCACATGCGTACATTTATTTCACAATTGGTATTTGTTACAATTTTTAGTTACACACTTTTTTTACCCAAAACTCGTATTCTGTTAATCTGTTTCTCGCTTTTATAGAAATATCGCACAAGTGGTAAAAATAATAGCTAAAAAAGTGAATGCATTTAACCCACTTAAGCGTTTAGGTATTCGATTTGCAAAAAGGCCGGTTTCTCAAATACAGAGACAACGAAACAAAGCCGTCATATCTTGAGAAACGCACACAAGTGTAAAGTATTCGAAAGCAACAGTAGCAAATAAATTTCTGTAGTTGAACTCGAAGGAAAATACTTTTGACTCGTCTCGACCAAACTAAGCGAGGGTCCTGTCCATAATTTTCCAGAGAAGTGGAGTATAGGTGAAGCTGCGTCTTCTATGAGTGAGGACAATATTTGAATGTCAAGGTTACATATCTTGTTCTACACGTTTCTAAAAAAAAAAAAACAAATAAAAAAACTAAAGTAGACTGCAGCCCACCATAAAACACTCTATATCAGCCTAGAGTGACTGAAATAACGGCTTCTGAACATAGGAAGGTGGTAGGAAAAGTGGCCCGATCCAAACTGTTTTCAACAGCGTTCGTCCTTGCGACAAAATATGTCCGTGTACATCATAAAACATGACGGACACATAAGCTTTGAATCACTTGTTTTTTTTCTTACATGACCAATCACTCAGGAGTGTCCCTTATTCGTGTAGAATGGTGACGGTCACAAAGAGATAGGGAGATGGCCGCAGTCTAGTGGGTGTGTACCCAATCAGTAAGTGTTATGCCATTACCGGCTGAGCACTCACCACTGTTGCGACTAAAGCAAACGCTACCGCACCGAGAATTAAATCCGCAATCGCTGAGTTGGCAATCGCGACTCTTACCTATTCGGCTAGTCTGGCAGATTTGTTCTTCACGGAGTTCTGAATCGATCGTTATAATAAAAGGTGGGCCTATCTCAAATCTCTCTGGATGTTACACACATCCCTACAAAAAAATGTTCCCTATAACTTACTATAAGCGAAAAGAATGAATAATAATAATAACCAAAGTGAGGAAAGTCAACCAACATAGTCTTCATTTTGTTGAGGGTTGTGTCTTTGCTAAAAATGTTTTGGTTAAGTTACAGCTTACGGCGTGGTAAAGAAACCTACAAAATAGCTTTTATATTAAAATAAAAAACATGTTGAAGACATATACATATAAAGCAAGCTCAAGCCCTTTAATTATAGGGTTTTGCGGACTCACTACTTTTGTTAGAGGAAAATTTGTTAATAACCGAGAAGTTGAAGGTCTATTCATGGTATGAAAACGTCTGTAAAATGCAGGAGGAATCTTCAGACATCCCATAAAACAGATGTATGTAGATGATGTTGATCAATATCAAATACTATTTCATTCTGGCCGTCCGTCCAATTTTGGTAAGTGTGCTCCTGGTCGCAAAAACGAAGATATCAACTTGAAATTTGAATTGAAATTAAAAATCGGTCAAAGGGCCCGCCTACAAACGAGCGTCGAACTTCTCTGTTTGAAAGAAAAAAATTTGCTTTTTGTTAATTACTCATTAACTACAACAGATAAGCGATAGAAATCTCCACGCCTTTAAACCTTCCTGGTCAAAAGCAAAACACTGAACGCGTTGATCCCACGAAAGAGTTTACGCGATCGTTCGAGCGTATACACTTATTTCGATTTCTATAGTATTTGTGATGAGTGGCGTTGGCATCGTCTTTATACTGCAGTCATTTGATGCTCCAAAACGTCGTGGTGGGACGGTTTAAACAGTATTACCTCATTTTCAGAAGAGAAATTTGTTTATCACAACTTCTTGATCAGAAAAATCATATAAATAATACGAGAATAGATTCACTGTATAGGCAACAAATATAATAAATAATAAAAGCGCTGCAACTTTCAAGCTCCAAGAGCTCTAAACATTTTAGAAAATTATGTAATCCTTAGATTCCTTAAAAATCTTAGAACAAACTTCGTTTTAAAACTTTTTCACTTTTAATAATTAACGAGGTCGTCGGGGTCTAAAATCGAATTTAATTAGTTACTTGAGGAAAGAACTCAAATTCTTGCTCTTTGGCCAGTACATCGGAATACCACTCAGATAGACCGGATATGTGTAGGTCGGTCTTGAATATTGAAGAAAAAGCTAATCATAGAAAGTTTATAAATCAAAGAAAAGGTTGCTCTTCGCTTACTATGCCAGACAGACGAGGCATGTGTACATGCATACGCTGTGTGTACACTTACATCACCATTAATATCATCGGATAACGATTGAAAAAAATAGACGAAAAATTCACATAACTTTACAACGATTTCGAAATGAAGAATGAATACACGCAACATTTTTCAATTAAGTAAATTACCTTTAAACATAAATTATCAAAAGCACACACATACAAATTTGAACTTTATACGTTTACAACCAGCAGCAGCAACTTTCAAGAAAAAAAAAAAAAAGCAGAAGAAAAAGAGAAAAAAGGCAACAAAAAATCGTACCTGCTACCGCATATGTTTCACATAAAAGGCTAAAAGGTCTGATTACCTGCCATCCACTGGCATATCAGTTAGTACAACTATTCTAATTAGGTGCGAAAAAAGCCGCATCTTAGCACATGGTAGTGCAAGTTTTCATATATTTCTACAAAATGACATTTTAAATATTTGCAAACTATTTCTTAAAATTTTAAATTTTTTTCATTTGCAAGAAGAACAAAAAAAGAAACAGTTTTAGTCTTCGCTCTTCTGTTAACCACCGTTCTATGGTTTAAATGTTTTATTTCTTACATATATTTATGTATTTATCGCGCATTATGGACCTAAGCAGACGTGCATACTTGCATAGGGTAACTACAAGAAGAAACAAAAAAAAAAGAATAGATAAATAAGTAAAAGAAGATGAGCTCATTCGCCTGCAATCAATAAACATTTTGAAAAGTGTAATAATAATACAAAAAATTGATCTCGTAGCAGCATCGCTTGTATTCTGCTGTGCTTTTGCTTCATTCCTTGAATGCAGTTCATTTTGCTCCAAAGTTTTTATTGTTACTTTATGGTTGATTGTATAGACATTGTATATGTGAATCTATGTGTGCTTGTGTGTGTGTTTATGTGTAAATGTTTGCTTTTTGGTTAATACTTGGGCATAAATAACCGATTGTTATTTACAAGGCAGTTAACATATTTTACTTGGCAACGCATTTGTTGTTGCTCTTTCTATGTTGTCTGTATTTTAAAAGGTCAGTTGTGCACTATGTTTGAAGTTAATTATTAAGTAAAAGTAAATGATTATCTTCACATTGCCGGTGATGATGACAATGATGATGATAAAATTGTATGATTATAGATGAATTTGATGTTTGTGTGTCTGTGTATGTGTATGTGTACTTGTTTGAACAAATAATTTATACGCTCTTTTCAAAAATAATGTTCATATTATTGAAGTTTGTGTCTTAAGTCTTTCGTCTTAGTTACGCAATGCCGAGGAATATCTTACATATTTGATTCGCAAATTTTATGGTTCGAAATATATTTTTGCAATTAACAAGACGATTTGAAGCATTCTAAGTTAGACTGTCCGTCCTTGGCGAAATCATGATATATTATATAAAGATAATTAAAAAAATATTAAATATTTTTTAAGACATGTATGTTTTTCAGACGTGGGAAACGGGCCGAAAAAAATATTACAATTTTTTGCTCGAAAGTAAGCGCAAGGATTGAAAAATCTTTTAGCGATTACAAGGCCGACAAATGATTACTTGTCACTATTGTTGCAATAAACTTGCCAATTGTCCTCAGAACCATATTCAAACTCATTGTCTGCTACGCATAATACAAAATTATAAAATTTAATTTTTTTTTTTTGTAAACTAATTTTCGAATTGCATATTTTACGATCTACCAGAAAACTATAAGCGAAACTTAAATCTTCTGCTTTAGCTTTGCAAGCAACAACACATTGGATCGACAGACGGAAGATAAAACCGTCATGACTAATGCTGATCTAAGCATGTGAAATCCTTGACTTACATTGTGTCATGGTAAAAATGCAACGAAAAATTGAATGTGCCCCATGTGATCAAAATACCGACAAACCCGATTTTGGCCCTAAATAATCTCCAATACTTGTCATATTCAAACGATAAGATTACGTTGGCTTAGTTCCACCGCATCTAAAAATACACACAAAGTGCAAGCTGCATAGATAAACCATTTACTTTGCAAGTATTTTACAAGCCGACTTTTATGCTATCGATTGAAAGCTGCGCCCTTCAATAAATTTTACAACAAATCTTTTTTCTGCATATTGTGGTGTCAAATACTGTAAGTTTGCTATCTAATAGCATCTATTTACTGTGGTGGGTAAAAAAAATGAAAGGCTTTATTTTACCTAACTGGACTTGCTTCACTTTCAAAATAAACGGCTCATATATCCTTGGCATAGAACTGTGTAGCAAAAAGCTGAAATAAAAACTTGACATCATAATCATATATTAAGCTTGAGGGCGGACCCAAGCGAAATTTTCCTAAGATAGCTGCAAAATTGGACAAAAGAAAACCGCAAAATGCAACGAAAACGAAATTTCGCGGCATTATTTTGAACAAGTCATGCGCTGTAGGTAAGAAATATAGTCCCAGAATCGGTCCTAATGAAGTGTTTTCCAAATCGGACATAATTTGATTGCTTGCTATTTCAAATCTACGCTGCTTGTTATTTCAAAGCTACGCTCAGCCGAATTAAGCGGCATTTTAGGATTAAAGGCTTATACAGAGAAAAGGAGACCATTGATTAGAAGCAACAGCAAAGTTTAAACTAAACAATTCAAGTAAAGAGTTCAAAGTATTGTTACAATATTTTTCTTTAAGCTTAAAATGCTAGCAAATGGATTTAAGTCTAAGCCGTGAACTTATTATTATAAAGATATTATAAAGAGGAATACGGATCAGAAGATCGATCTGAGGCAATGGAAAAGTCCAAAGTGAATAGTTTACAATGTTTTTGGACTTGAAGCACTAACAAGCGCACATAGGTCGAAGCAATTACGTAAACCACTCCTACAAAGTATGGTCTGTCGAACTGAGATTCGAACCCGCGAACTCCGGCTTGACAGCCGCAAGGCTCGTGACCTCGGCTTTACACTGGCTAATTAAAGCAATCTTTGACTCTTCGAGGTGATCGTGAAGGCAGCAGTTATTCATTTCCAGTACGATGCACAAATTTTTCGATAAATGTTTGAAATGCATTCACAAACCGAATCACATAAATTGGTATTTCTATGACTTTTACTATGTGGCATAACAGCGAGCCGTCAAAGTGATGTAATTTTCTATATCTACTCTATTAAAAATGCTGCGATGTTAATGTTGTTGGTGTTGTTTGTCGTTAATGCTGTTGCGTTTTCACTTCTCAGGCAATATATTTATGAAATCAATGCCTAACGTTAACGCATAAACTAATGCCATTAAATAGAGCGACCGACCGTCCATTGACTGAGTATTAAGATTAAAACTGAAGAGATATTCAAGTAGATTTAACATTTGTGTTGATTTTGCCTTCATATATGCTTTTATATAAAAATATATAACGACACATATACACATATGTATATATACTTATAAACCCGGTTCAACATGTTTTTCCTATAGTGAGTTCAACTAAAAAGTGGTGAAAACTATTTGAAATGATTTTTTATATAAACAAAATATGAAAACAGTTCAAAATGTTTTCTTTCTCTCTTTCATTCCTTCTTTCTTTCTTTTCTTTTTTTCTTTTTGTTTTTGTTTTTCCTCCTTTGGCTTCCCGAATTTTGCAACAAAAAAGAAAGACACGTATTCAGTATAAATTATGAAATTATTACGCTTGGCAAAGAGTGTTATAAGTGCCTATTATATATATATATATATATAAACATATACATACAAACTGAATGAAATAATCGATAATGCATATGCAAGTAGGCAGAATTAACGTTTTATGAAACGCATACACGAAACTTTGAATTTATATAAAACTTTTGTTTTTGTTTTTGTTTTGCTTATAATCGATGCATTAACATGACTACCGGCATTTGTTTGTAACGTTGTTTTGGTTTAACCAATTATCAATTTAAGGTAATTGAGGCCATCCTTAAAAATTTCTTACAACATTTATGCCAATAAAGCGCGTTTTTGCATTCGCACTTTTACTTTTTACACTCGTCGACGAAGGATGAGGCATATATTCATTTTGGCAAAACGTTTGCAACGCCCAAAAGGCAGCTTCAGAGACCACGCATGAAATTCTAAATCGATTTAAGCATGTCCGTCTGTACGGTTTTCCTTCCGCCCTTCTGTGTTATGTCCATCGTAAACATGCTCCTGACCGCCAAAATGAAGCTTCCGACTTCAAAAAGTGCCACAAACATTCGAAGTTCTTGTACGCAGGTTGGTATTGAGAATGGGCCAAATCAGTCGCAAGGCATGCTTAGGGTATCACCTAAATTAAGAGTCGTTCTGTTTTCCAAAAGAACAAAAAATGGGTTTTTTGCTCATTATTCATGTGCTACAACAGATAAATCTACAAATTATGGGCAGCGTTGTAGTACTTGTACAAACCTGGGAATAATTGACCAGCCGTATCCAATATTAGTTATCAAAATGCGTAGAAGCAAGCTTCAAAAACCCCATAAATTATATAAACTCCTGGCATTCCAGTTCGGAATGTACCTAAGCATGTCCGTCTGTTTGCCTAGGGGTGCTCCGGTTCGCAAAAATGAAGATATCGCGTCCAAATCTGCAAGTTGTATATGCATCTCCATGCTACACATATACACACTGCTAGAATGAGCGCATTGTCATCTTTCAAAGGTGTGCATAAAAATCAAATCAGCTGCAGAAAGTGTTTTTTTTTTACTAGAATGTTAAAAAATTGCTTAAACTCGTTATAAAAGCTGTACACACGCCCGTCCTGGTTTTTGTCCTGGTGTTCACTTAAACAAACTGTAAGCAGCGATGTAATTTTAGTAATTAATAGTGTGCCACCAGCTGAAAAGAAATGATGCAAAATCGTTTGACGTCGACAATTATTCATTACGTGTTACTTTTTGTGCCTGTTTTGTGTATGTTTGATTTTTACAATAAGAGCATACAACCCACATTCCCGAGGGTTAAATTGTTTTGGAAAAGCAGCCAACGTGTAAATATGTTTTTAATTTCTCTTACATAAATCAACGCAACAGCAACACTTGTAACGAAAATTTCAAATATATATATAAGAGATCGAAAATTTCGCTCACATTACGGGCATCCTTACATGTTTCTTCGTCTTTCCACCAATTGCTCAGACGATATTAATCGTTGCAAGAATTTTCATTGCTAGGCGGTTGAAATTTGCCACAATAGTCCAACTACCTACACCGTTCATACAAGAGGCACAACACGCTAATCGTAGACAGATTTCTGGGAACAATTTCTTCTTTATTTGTATGCGTAAGAAGTGAAAATGCTACCAAAGACCAGAGTAAAGTGAACCATTCATCGAAACACATCCGTATTCGTGGTGTAAGGCAGTCAAAGATAAATGAGTCTTCGTACTGCGTTCGATTCTCAAGGACTCCTTCCTGCTCTTCTTCTTCTTGCCTGTCAATGGCCAAATATCAACTGATTCAATAGGTCTTTACTCGAAAATCACCTGAACATTAAGTTCTTGCATACATTTTGATTATCGACAACTATTGGCGAACATGCGAAGGATCGAGGTATACAACGATTAAATTCGATTATTTTCACCTTTTTCTGCATAAAATGACAATTTGCCATTTAGTGTCACTGAGTTATTCACTGTATACAGACGCAAATCATGGAACACTCAAAATGGCATTTTGGACAATCATTACTTTTAGTTATTTGGTTCGAAGATATCTGCTGCCGAAGCCCATCAAACCCATTGAAAAGCTTATGGTGATACTTGTCCTATCATATCCCAATTGTCGGTTTTGGTTTCGACGGTTTAAAAGTGACGATATTAACATCAGAGATGGTTGAAGAATGCTGCCTTTAACTAGCGTTCTACATAAATATCTCTATTTTCAACCTAACCTGCAGCAAAGTGCATTTAATTCCTTGTTGCGTAAAGATTTTTAAGCGAGACCTCAACCAAAGTGTAAACAATTGAGTAGAACTCTAGCGTATGTGTAATGCAAAATAATAAGAAACATATTATAAGACGAAATTTTAACGAACCAATTGACATATCCTAAGCTACTGGCGGTGCAAGGGTATATCAAGATTGTGTGGATGCACGCAATACTTAGAACTTCAAAGGTAGACCGATCGTTAGCTTTCTGAATCAATTTAAATTTGTCTGTCCGCCTGTCCATTTTGTTCTCTTGTGTTCAATCTACAGGCTGTGTATTTTAAACATTCCACAGCACATCTATATGTCAATTCGGTATTCTGGACTAAGTTATAAATTAGAAATATAAATATAAAATTGCACCTTTTCATGCCCTACACCATTTATGGTACAAGGGTATAGTAAGTTTATCAAGTTTGAAACGCTCGGCACGACTTGAGATAAACCCACTTTTTTTATTATAGCGATCGATTCAGAATCACGTTTTGAAACTTGTCTGTCCGTCTGTCCGCCAGAATTCAACATACTGACCGCAATTTTTTAAATATTTCCATGAAAGTTTGCACACTGGCGCGTTTTGGCCCAAGGCCGAAGGTCGAATCAACTTTTCAACTACTACTACTTCCCATACAACGCCGCATATGTTAAAGACGTTATATGAATAACTGTAAGACGGTATAGTGTTTTCTGGTGGTCGACAGTGACCTGCTACAGTGTATTTATTTGTGTAACCGTAAAGTTGCTTTAATCAACACACGACACCGCCTAAATCTATTCCGACAAAAAGAACACACATTCTAAAGGGTCTTCGACATGATGCTACTACGTATAATTGATGGCGATAAGTTACTAACAAACATGGTTACAGCGTACGGCTTGTACTCATTTTATATTTGCCTCGAATATTTATTGGGAAACATGAATAAGACAGCGAGACTGATCTTTCTTAAGCGATATGATACTTACAGCTATCTAAAGCCAACTATCCTTGAGATCGAACGCTCTCGAATCTATATTGTCTGCAAGAGATTTTATTTATTTTATTACCTTGCGATGAAATTCTTGTTTTGTCTTCAGATCTTTAGTGTAACGTTTGTTTTGACTGGCATTTTTTAAAAGGTTAACATCTTAACTCTTTCGCTTTCTTCCGATTCTTTTCAAAGTTCGTGTCTTAAGTCTTTCATTTTTTATATTTTGAAAATAAGAGCCAACAACAAAATGAACCGATTAATAATCCGTCTGTCTTACCGATTGAAGCAAAAATAAAAATAATTATTTCAACTAAGTAACAACATTTTCGTTAAAGAAAAAATAAACGCATAATTAAAAATGTATATAAATCATTATTAGCATTTTGTTCAACTTAAACGGTGATGTGTTCTCTCGATCTCTTTATCAAAGATAACCACTATAACCAGAAAATGACAACCAGTTATGGTCTTTAGGTTACATGCTAGCATCATATGGGCGATGAAGACGAACACATTTAACGAGAAAGAAAAAAAAAATACCGACAAATAAAATTAACTGAAGACAACACAACGAAGCAGCGCACAAGAGGCTAAACACAACGTTGTATTATTATTATAATTATTGCATAACATTGTTGAAGGCACAGACATTATTAGGCGACTGTGACTTTGTGACTGACTTAAAGAAGTCTTACTCGTCTTCTTTGCTATTATCTGCCGTTTGTCGGTTTATTTATCATCCAGTATTCGCTGCTGTGTGAATGAAGGTAAAATCATTTTGCTTCAAAGGCTCAAAGTAACGGCAAATAGAGTAAAAGATGCTACCAATGGTTGCAAAAAAAAAAGAAAAAAATCGAAATTTTCCCGCGCACTTTTCTAAACAAACAAACATAACAGTGTTTATGTGCTATGTTTACATTGTCTGCCTGCGAATTTTTTCCCATATCATAAAATTGTGTTGCAGTGATTGCATGTTAAATTATTGTTAAGACTCTCCAGAAAACGTCTATACTTTGTTACACGGATGTGCATGTATTCGTCTCTACCAAAATATGTGCACATACGCTTACGTCATATGATAATACACCGGTAAGTGAAGAACAACTTTGCAAGGCATCGCCAAATTTCACTACTATTCTCTCTTAGCGCTGTCACGATTACAGGTTTGTTTTTTCACAAGAGCGTTTCATTTTAACCGGGATCTCACTGCATTATTACTCTTGTAGCATCTTGACCAGCGTCAAGATCAGAGGCATTACACAGGGCATATATTCTGAGAAGTTTCAGAGAGGATTCACGGCAATGTACGCCTGTCCGCCTAACCTTAGGACCCTACCCCTTAGGACCTTAAGGCAAAGATTGGAA
Source organism: Glossina morsitans morsitans (assembly GCA_001077435.1). Lineage (NCBI taxonomy): Eukaryota > Metazoa > Arthropoda > Insecta > Diptera > Glossinidae > Glossina > Glossina morsitans. Next base: position 182,673 of record CCAG010016559.1, on the reverse strand, counting down.
ACTCGGCGCATACATTCCCAGGGAATGATTTGTAGATTTAAAGACGTATTCTAAGCAACATCGCCAGGGCATCACAAATTACAAGGGGTTCATTTACTCTATGATTTGGGGAATTTAACACACGTTTTCTTTTATCCGCTCCTTCGAAATACCAAAATTAATACAAAATCAAAACAAAAACACACATTGTTTTCTTATATGAGTAGTGATCGATCATAACGCCAAAATACCCGTTAATTGAAAATTCATGAAAGCTGCGAGAAGAGCGGCTACGCATCTGACAGACGCTTAGTATGACGCCAAAGATAAATTTTTAGGGAAATATTTTTTCGTTTACTTAAGCCTGAATTTGATAAAAACAAGTAAAAATTCTACAATTGGGTAAACTCGACCATTAGGTAGCCTACACTTCCTTTAATTATTAATACTCTAACCATTACACTTTATTTTTATGTAAATGCAGAGGCTTCACGAAAGACCCCGTTGGTGGAGGATACTCAAACGTCCACTTGATCTAAATGTACCTTAACTTAATTTGCTTATCAAAGGCTTTATTATCGTGCAGTTGCTTCCGTCATAACAAACCACAACTTAGACTGTAACACCACGGAATGGTTTGCTTCCATAAGAGCCCTATGCTACAGATCTACGCTATCCAAATTCCCTATGGTTGATTCACTAACGACAAACTTTCATCACAAAATATTAAAAATTACACTTTTTTGGCATTTAAAATATTAGTTTCCATTAGAACCTTTGTATGAGTCGAGATCCAAAAAAATAGATCTACTTGGTCTAAATTCGGTAAGATTAATTGTTGTGTAAAATTATTATCATGAACAAATTTTCATCAAGCAGTATTGAAAGTTAGGCCTTTTTGCCATATAAAGATTGAATTTTCGTAGGAACGTTTACATGGCAAGGGGTTCAAAAAATTCCCTCATCCAATACAAAGTTTTCACACCAATGTAGAATGTCGAAATACTATCCTTAAGCGATTTCTGCCGCGAAATTCTAAAAATTACTTTTTTGGTGGATATAACGGCCTATCAAAACAAGGTATGGTACGGGGAGTGGTTGAACAATTAGTTCGGAACTATATCTGTTTCCTTGAAACGAAGCACATTAGCATACCAAATTTCATCAAAATATCTTAAAAATTGCGAATTGCAAGTTGAAAGTAAGAATACATGGACAGACGGATAGACAAGGTTAGATCGATTGAGAAAATGATTCTGAATTCGTCGACATAATAAAAGGTGTGTCTCTCAAGAGCTTTTCGCAAGTCGCAAATTTTGAGATATTTTAATGAAATCTTACACACTGACGTGTTTCGGCCCAAAAGCGAATACTAATGAAAATTGTTCGGATCGCACTATTTTTTCGATCGTTTTGCATATACGGCCTTTTTCGAAACGTCGTTATACCAAAAACTGTATTAAGCTAAGTCGCGTAGGGTATTCAGAGGTAAACCATCGCCCACTACAGGGTTTCTACTCATTGCCCTTCTCTTCATTATTCATTGTGTAATACATTTTTATCGGAATGCTATCGACCTTACCCGCCCGTATAATATATTGACACACTTCAACGGCGGCCTTCTTTTCGCGTTCGACCGTAAAAGTTTTTATTGGATTGATATGTGCTGATGTCATGCGACCATTAGGCTTAAGACATTTTAGGCTAAAAGCCAGCTTAGTAATATAAGCTTTTCTTTTCTTTCTTAGCGCAAATGGTGAAATGAAATTAATTCAAGGTCATTTTATCATTTCAGTTTAAACCTTTCTTTACTAGTCGCTTTGGCAACTTTATTGATTTACAGTCATACAGTTAGTGCTGTGGCTACAGCCAGCCTTACTGCCACCACAATCAAACCTCAGGGTTTTCATGCACGCGCTTTTGAGGCTAACGCTGATGATGACATTGACGAAGAATTTGAGACTCAAGCTCAGACACATTCGGCCTACAGACAGCCACAACAACAGCATCAACAAAATCAACATTACCAACAACAGCACTATCAGCAACAACAACAGCAGCAACCAATTTATGATTACAGTCAATCTGAAGAAGAACAAGAGGAGCCGCCTCGGCAGCTATATCAAGGTCGTCAGCAACAACAGAATAATTATTTAGCAATTAATAGTAATAAGAACCTTCAAAATAGTAAAAAGCAATCGAGTGAAGAAGAATCCGAAGAAGAAGAAGAAGAGCCCGACAGACTATCTCTGCTGTTAGCGAAATCGACCTTTAATTGCAAAGATAAAAATTCGGGGTAAGCACTTCACCTTACACAAGGAAATCGCATTTATTTCATTACTATCTTTACTTAAAACAGTTATTATGCCGATGAGTCTCTGAAATGTGAAGTCTTTCACTATTGTCAAGAGAATCAACGTCACTCGTGGATTTGTCCCGAAGGTTTTACATTTCACCAAATACACTTGATATGTATGCCTCCGTCCAGTGATAACATTTGCCAGCAATCTTCAAAATTTCACATAGTTAACGATTACCTATATAAACCGATTAACTTGCAAGAGCATCAAAGTAAACCAAATGTTACGCTACGCTACTCGGAACGTTACTATCCGGAAAACTATTACGATCATGAACGTTATTCGGATGAAGATGAAATACCCAGAGCGCGTGTGCAACATCAACGTCAACCGGTAAGTTATGGAATAGAAAGCAACGTGACACACGTTCATGAATTGTTCGCATTTATAGGTGCAGGTTGGATTTCCGCAAAATATTCAAACGCAACACCAACGACCGCTGGCGCAGCAGCAGCAACATCAATTACACCAACAGCAACAACAACAACAACAGCAACAACTACAGCAACATCACCAACCACAACCTGTACGTCATCAGCCGCAAACGGCGACACAATCACAAGCCCTACCACAAACCACAATCTATCGCAAGCCAGCGTTAAGTCACAGTACAACTGCTCAGCCTCATGCTCCTCGCGTACCCACCTCTGTACTGGCCGTTACTCCTACTCCATACCGCTTGTTCACAGCAAATGCCCAACTGCAGCACTTGCAGCAACAGCAACAACAAGTGTATCGAACACCTGAAGATATTAATATATCGCTACAGCAGAGACGTCCTCAAATTTTCATTGGCAGTACCACGCCGCGTTACTATGAGGACGAGTACTTATATGAGCGAAAGTAATTCAAAGATTCCACTCACCTACTGACTGGTTTTATACTTACATCTAATCTTCTTTCCGGACTTACTTATACTAAACTAATACTATGAAACAACTTTGATTTCTGAACATAAATCTTTTCGAATTTTGTTTTTGTTTTTGTTCTCTTCTTATGATTTCATATATGTATTAAACGTAAGCTTTAATGTTATTAACCCAACATAGGTAATCTATTGAATTTAGTCCCACAATCGAGCACACAACACTAAGTACGATTTACATATTCATACAGTTACACTATGCGTATGTTCCACAATTGTATCCAAATCTTTGTCTACCTTAAGTTTCCACTCTTTAGTAGTATTTTAGTTAATATTCTTATTAAATAAGAGAGAAATTTGTTAAATTAATGAAATAAAGCTCACTTATTGTACTGTCCTGCGTTTTTATTCTTCCTTCTTACCTTTAGCTCGCCGTTAATGCTGCACTGAAAACATCTTTAGTGAAATTTGATTGAAAAGTAAACTCAAACGAAGTATTTTCTTCTTCTTCCGATCAACAACGGATGATTTATTGATGAAAGGTGGAAAAGGTTCAAAGAAAACACGAGTTTCCTTGTGTGAACTTTTATCTAGCGGTAGCTTTGGTAGCATACACATACATGTATACATACATGTGCGTGTTCTCGCTTTCCCTACGTAACCTACCTGGCAATCAGTGAAACCGCGGTATTGAAACGGTTCGAAATGGCCTTTTCAATCAATCCGTATGGTAGCCATCTTCCCTCCTTACGGATCTCTCCCTTCGCATACAACCGTCTAGAACACTTAACTGATCATGAAAGTTCTTTGCGATTTTGAGCTGAGTTCTCGTCCAATATGTCTTGCAATTCATTTTCTTCGACCTTTTGTGGTCCTCCAGGCCGTTCTTTGTCGGGTGCTTCAAAATTGCCACGTTTAATTTGTTGGAACAAGACCGGTAATTGGGATGTAATGGAGCAGCATCACCATAAGCTTCTAAAAGTGGTTGACGGACTTCGGTAGTAGATTACTTCAAATCAACAACAAAAAGTAACGAATGTCCAAAATGCAATTTTGTGCTGTCCATGATTAGCGCCTGTATACACTGAAAACGATGAGAAATCTGTATGGGAAGGGATCCCACAGAAAAGGTAGACTAATGTGATCAGAACTTAGTAATAGTAGATGTGAATCGAAAATAATTATCTCTCCATCACCAAATACTACAAATTGGACGTGTGGTGATTGAAAGCAATGAGTCACTCCATCCAAATTTTCTACATTTATTTAATAGGCCAGACTATTACTTTTTGTGCCGACTTTTCTTCTTGCAAAATATTTACGTAGAAAACTTTTTACAGATGACTGTGCCAACATTGGTGTGGAAGGGGGAGTGAATTTAAACAACGGATCTATCCAGTTCATTTTCAATGGATTTTAAAGGCGGACCAATTATCTCAGGTCAATAGACATGCCTAGATTGATTCAGAAACTTATCCTGAATCAAATTGATAGGAAAGCATGTGCTTGTATTTGAAGAAGGTGTTGCATACATCGGCAGAAACTTAATACATCCTTCTCACAAGCAGTCTGGGGTATAAAAGCGCGTTAACTGTATTGTAGATATACCCACAAAACCAATGAAACCAATACGTACTTTGCTTGGTACATGCATAAAAAACACGGCAGTTCGAGAACAATATGCCCATAGAATGCGACATTGATTGGTAGTAAGATTGTCAATAACCTTCAACCGCTTTTTTTCTCCTCCTCTGACATATTCTTACACTTAACCAACATTTCCGGTTTTTCATAAGATCCTTCCATGCACTCGCATGTACTCTGTCAAGCTTCACTCAGGAGCTTTTTGTTCACATTGAACCTTTTGTGCTCAACACAGTAAACAAATCTTGTTGATTTACTTACTTATAGAAGAAGAAGAATTTAAGAAAAAAACGTTATTCGTGGCAATCGTGTCAAAAGCTTTTCAAAACAGCTGTTCAGCTCATAAACACCGCAAACCTTAAAGATTAAACCTTAAGCCAAATTGGATGAAATTCATTTTCAAAAAATGATCACACAAGAGTTCCAAGCCATTGTTTTCGCAGCTGGACGTGGTTCGCGTTTACCAGAAGTGTTAGGAGATACACCAAAGTGTTTATTAACGGTGGGCCCCTATCCGCTTTTGTGGTATCCATTAAATTTATTGCAGCAACATGGATTTCAAGGTATTAAAAGAAATTAATTAAAACAAAAAAAAAAACAAGGAACAAAAGGATCATCACATCAATTTCTCCATGCAGAAGCAATTGTTATCGTTTTGGAAAATGAGAAAAGCGAAATTCAATTAGCCATGGAGCGCACTTCTCCCAAACTTAAATTGGACTTTGTTTGCATACCAAGTGACAGTGATTTTGGAACAGCCGATAGCTTACGCTATATTCAGGATAAAATCAAAGTGGATTTTCTGGTATTAAGCTGCGACCTTATCACAAATGCCAATTTGTTTCCACTAATTAATATATTCCGTCAACATGATGCGGCTTTGGCAATTTTACTCTTCCGAGACGGTTTTGAACCAGATGTTACTTTACCCGGGCCCAAATCCAAACACAAACCAGAACGCGACTTAATCGGCGTAAATCCAGATACTAAACGTCTATTATTTTTGGCTGCTGCCAGTGATTTTGAGGAAACTGTAAATATTAACGCGCATCTGCTGCGCAAATATGATAAAATGACTGTACACTCACGTCTAGTCGATGGACATGTTTACGTTATGAAAAAGTGGACAATTGAGTTTCTGAAAAAGGTGGGAAGAATAGTTGTCAAAAACACGCTTGGCTACTATAAATTTTGTTTTACCGTAGAAGGAACATTTCTCTACCCTGAAAGGCGAATTTTTACCGTATATAGTTAAGAAGCAAATGGCTAAATCAGGTAAACCAAACATGATCCCAACAACGATCTCGGATACACAATCCGATTTAGGTTTAAGTCGCAAAGCAGAAGACAGCATATTCAGCGTAAGTTAATTATTAAAGCTATTCAAGAACTCTTTAAAGCACTTTCCCAACAATTCCAGCTCATACCGCATGCTAACTTAAACCAGCAGGTTTTGAAAACCACTCTATACAACGACAATAAATCAAAACCTTTGTATAACGGTGATTTGTTACGATGTTACGCTCTGGAAGCTGCTAAAAATTCGTTAGGATTGCGCGTTAATACCACTTTAAACTATTTTGCTATAAATCAGAAGGTGCGACTTTTTTTTTTGTTTCCCTTTTTCATGTAAGCAATTATAATTTCAGCTCTCTTCCCTGTGGCCTTTATTGTGCGCAAATCAAGATCTTGCCTTAATTTCCCCAAGCGCGCTCGTTAACTCAACACAAACTAAAGAAATATCGGCAGCCGACAATGCTAAATTGAATGAAAAGACTTCCCTACATTTTAGTGTTTTCGGGCCCAATTGCCATATCAAACCTAAAAATGTTATCAACAAGTCCTTGATTATGGCTAATGCCGTAGTTGAGGAAGGGTGAGTTTTATTTGCAAGGAATTTGTCTGTTATGTTTGCCCTCATTGTTTGTTGTTTTGTAGTTGTAATATCGAAAACTGCATTATTGGACCCAAAGCTGTAGTGAAAACGGGCGCTAAGCTAAAAAATTGCTTAGTAGGTGCTAATTATATTGTGGAAGAAAACTCAACACTAAGCACTAAGCATTTAATACACGCTGATGGCTTTATGGAAATTGACATACAATAAACTGATAAATGCGCATTTATTATAATGAAGTGTTCTTCTCAAATTTAGTACAATTGAAGCGATTATATAACCATTTAAAAGTTATTTCAGCAAAGGTCATCCACTTGAGTTAAATTTGAGTCTAACTATGCATGATGAGTCTCTATCATATCAAAGGCTCTGTCAACAAAACCTTCAAGCCGCATTACGCGCCTATGCGCAGCTATTTTTTAGATTATATATTATATGCATTTGTATATATATATTTTATGTAATATATACGTGCATATGTTATACTGCATATCATATAGATGAAATGAGAAATATTTTCAGATATATTTAGCAATTTTTCACGATTTACTCCAAGTTCTTTGTGCACTTGTAAAAATTGCTTTGATTTCTCGCTAAAAGCCGTTAGCTAGTTTTTTTCCTTTGCATGGTTTATAAAAAAAAGCATCATGTATTGAGAATAGAGAGAGAACAGGGTTGCTTTCAATAAATGGCAACGCTTTGAATGAGCTCGAGCAAAAGGAATACGAAATTAAACACATGTTCATAGTTTTAATAGTTTTGAATAGTTTGCTGTTAAAATCTCTGTGAAATGTATCGAATTAACTTTTGGTAAATATAAAAAACGAGTATAGATCTATGATAAATATTACGATCGAATTAAAATCGACTTAAACCACCCTTAAAGCAAAGGCATCCGCTATAACCTGAGGAAGTAAGTAGACAAAAATGCAACCTTTAACAATATAGCCGATATATCACCATCTCCAGCACCTATTCTGACGGACCTCCTTTTCAAGTTAGCGTTCTTATTGCGTATTTCTATCAAACTGTCGAACGCCTTTCAAATTTAGTACATTAACAGGGATTTCACTTGCAAACTATCGTTTTCGCATCGGTTGTGCAGTCACTGAATGACGGTTGGATGTTTTTTACTTTGCAGAGTGCTGAGGAGTTGGCTGTAATCGTATAATAACTGAATTGTGAATTGGAATATGATTATCATGTTCAACTGTTCTCAAGAATAAGATTTTCCACAACCTCTAAAAGATCTAGAACACAATGCTCCATATGAACATATACTCATATACATATATATCCATGTGAACATATACTAAAATTCTTTAATAACGCCATTAGGATTACGAATGTTTCAAAATCTACATATGGAAGCTCCATGTTAAATTAGAATCGTATTTCGTATTTTCGTATACCGGGGTTTCGGGTATGACGTTGTTGCAGAAACTAGACTTTGCCAAAGCAAAATTCTCTTTATCCTTTATGAGGTTAGTATTAAATCTAAACATACCAAAAAACTGAAGCAATGAAAATATTAGCGTATTCAATGATTTAGACATTCACTCTTCCAGATGGCGGCCCCTACTACTCACAATTCCCATAAGCCCTTGCAAAAAGTTAATTTCCCATTCCGAAAAACTTAATTACACTTCATTGTGTTTTTTCTTGTTATCTTGTCTGTTGTTGTCTGATATTACTTTTGCTTCAATTTTTCAGGATAACAAACTGGATTATTTTCTTGATTCTTCTGAGGAACGTTTACTACTAAAACAGTATGAAATTTATTTAAATGATTTTTGTCGACGTTTTGAACCCATAATGCCAAAGTGCGTTGTGGGGACGTCCTTTCACTACTTCAAACGTTTCTATTTACACAATTCACCGGTAGACTTTCATCCGAAAGAGATATGTAAGTTGATAATGTTACTGTATTGAAAATTCTAATTTTCATAAATTTTCTTTATCAATTTAGAGCTACATGTGTTTATTTAGCTTGTAAAGTGGAGGAATTTAATGTCTCAATAGGTCAGTTCGCCAATAATATCAAAGGAGATCGCAATAAGGCTATGGATATAATATTATCTAGTGAATCTATATTAGAATTAGAATTGGAATATATTTAATATTTTATCAAATTGAAAATTGGGTCCATTTGTATAAAAAAGCATACTTGAGCGGGCAACAATTAAAATGACCAATTGCTACTAAAAGCCTATGATGAAGGCCATCCGCAATTTTATGACTCCGAGCAGGAATGATAAAGTCGCAAGGTATTAGACGTTGGTAAAAAGCAAGTTGGCCATTTGTGCCAGGTTCGCCCCAAACAATAGGGCCGGTTTTGTAATTAATCACCTTGCCATCACTTTTAGTAATGAACTTTCCATTGCTTTCCATGTCAGCTTGTGGAAAGTAAGCAGCAAAACGGTGCATATACTGATACTGACAGGTGATTTTGTAAAGTACTGTCTTCGCATTTTCAATGAATGAAGGTACGCGTAAGTATAAGAGAAACGATTCAGCTTGTTAAATTTTAAAAACTTGTCAGTTGTATAAGTGATGCAGCCTGAAGAAGGTGAAGAACAATTGGAATTAGGAAATATTTTAGATTTCAAAAACATCGCCGCGTCGCGATAAACGTAGTGAAGAAATGCCTCCGAAAATGAATAGAAAGCGCAAGGCTTCTAATGGTGAATAAAATTGATATTTACTGCCTCATTTTCTTATGGCGAAGAAATTAACGAAAGTAATGATTCAGCGCATTCGAAAAAAATGCAAAACTCAAACATATACTTCTGAATTTTTACTTCTGTACATTCTGCAGCTGACATGCTTTATTTCTGTACATTCTACAACTGGCACGCTTTACTTCTGTACATTCTGCAACTGTTTTTCGTACGAATTCGATTGGCACGCTATTTATATTAATTTCAAACTTATTTTCGATCAGGTCCCTAAAGGAGCACATGGAGTCTTGAGATTTTTTTGGTTAGATCGAATTATTTGATAGTTTTTTTAAGTTATGTTGGGGCTAATTTTTTTCAATTGAGTTATGTGCTGAGGTTTGTTGTGTTCCCGTCAACGATAGCATGAAAACTCGTATGCAAAGAATACAAATAACCAAAGCTACAAAATGCAACAACAAAATGAAAGCAAATCGCCGACAAATGTAAACACAAAATGTAAACAGATAGCACGTGCGACCTAATGTAAACAAAACTTAAACCAATAAAAAAACAACCCTCAGTTTGGTAACAAACGTTGAATCAATAAAAAATTAATCTCGGTTCAATATGTAAACAAGCGCCGATGAGTTATGTCTTCCAAACCGGAGTTGCCAATTCCAATAAATACTTTAATTGTAGACAGTATTGCCAATTAATGGCTCACAAACATTAGTTTATTGGGAATTACATAATGACATGTTAACACTTCGTAGTGCTTTTCGTATTTTATGCTAAGAAGAAGGATCGAATTATATAGTTTTTATATATAAACGGGATTGATAGTCCGTCAATTTAGACACCATTAAGGCTTACTTGAATATATTTATAGGCAAATGGAAGTGTAAATAAGTGGCCTAAATAGTGGTCAAAGATCGTTGTTAATATGTAAAGGGGCTTAAGTCGAAATCACTTTTTATTTACCTTCGTACGTTGTCACTCTCATGAGACTGTTTTCTAGCGGCATTTATTTGTTTGCACTATTCTACCTCAGTGAATGCCAGACAAGCCAAAACTTTGTATGTTTGCAATTGCTATTGTGTCTGGATAGAAGCATTCTATTCAAATTTGTTGTAAACTGGAAAAATAAACAAAAGATGTCTACAAGGGAAAACCAAGCAAGCTATCAAGCTGAAGAGCCTACAACTGCTCCTAAAATTGAAAAGGATGTTTTAAATGGTTCTGATAGAAATGAAGATCTATTTGCTTCTAATCCGAATGTATTAGAAGTTGAAAGGGCAGATCCTGAAGATCTACAACGTATACGGGGAGATGCCATTGGCGACACATTGTATAGTGAACGTTTCGTATTAAATATATTGTTAAAATTAAGTAAATTGGAGAAAAATCTACAAGAGGAAGAGGAAATGGAGAAGGATTTATGCACTCTCTGGGATATGACTTTAGATGCAGACATGATCGAATACTTGCTAAAGCAAGATGTATTAACCTTATTTGCCGAAGTTATAAAGGCCACGAATGATAAGCGCTTAACTGAGATTTTGGTTGGAATATTGGCCAATATGTGCGACCTCAAGAAAACAAGGGATGAATTATGTTTGCAAGAGTCACAACTGGTGGAAGTGTTATTGGATTTATCAGGTTGCCTGGATGCTTTAACATTACAACAGCTTATGCGACTGTGGGCTGTAATTTTTGTTAAAAGTCCTACAGAGCACATTGAGAAGTGGTATGACTTGGTGTGCAAGGATGGTCAATTTATAGAGAATATTTGTTTTATCCTGAACAACGCCATTAATCATAAGGTATTATTACAAACATTGGAGACATTGAATGCGGTGCTTGCAAAATTCGCTTTGTTAGACAATCCGGCCAAAAATTTTACGGAACTTTTCATAAAATCCGAAGTTATAAATGCTACTATGGAAGCATTTAATACAATTTTAACAGACAATGCCGGGCAAGAAAACGATACTGACGAATTGGAGAAGAAAGAAGTAAAAATAAAGCAAACATTCTGCAATATTCACAGTATTTTAACACAATACCAGCAATACTCTGAAGAAGCTTATGCGGCACATTCTGAAGATATATTGCTATGTATGAAGAAAATTTTAAAACCGTTGGCCTTGGAGGTGGACCTAGATACATGGCAAACGTTTGAATTGGAAGTTTTCGAAACCTTAAGTGATCTGTTGGAGGTAAATTTCTTAGCTTATTGATTGGTGGAAAATTAACAGTTCATTGCTAATGTTTACTTACTCTTGGCTTGTAGATCCTACCTCGTTGTTTTGATCCGCACTTATCATCGTACTTAATAAAAATTTGGCTTAAGTTTTTGCAAACGCAACAATGCTCCGCGTCTACCGAATTTGAAGAAGAATTAAATCGTCAAGATTTGTCCGATAAATGTTTGCAGCTTTTATTACTTATTTTAACTGAGGCTAGCAATGCAGAATTACAAGAAAATCTTAAAACTGTCCAATCGGAGAATAAAGGCCGTTTTTTAGAATCAGTAGAAAAACTGGAAAAAAATGGTTGTGTAGTTAAAGCGTATGATAAAATAAAGAATGCTCTTGGAGAGTAAAAAGCATTTTACTTGATTATATCTTATACTTTAACATCTATCCTTAATCCTTAATGATGCTTTTTAATTCTTTTTCTACTTGCCAGGCATCATATGTAAAGATGTCATCTCCATCCAAGAACTTTTGCCTAAAGTAACTTCATTTTTACAATAAATTTTTAAAATCGCTTCTCTCGGAGTTTCCGAATTCCATTTGAAATTTTGCTTATTCTCATTTAAACCAGCAGTTAAATGCTGCAACGAATCATCCAAATTTATAGTGTTCACATCATTTTCTATGCTAGCTTCGATTTTAGCGTTATTCTCTATTATTTCAGATATATTGACTATAGCCGATTCCATATTTTCTGTTCGTATGACGTTGTCCCCGCACAATTCCGATAGTTGTATATTCATAAGACCACCTTTGCAATGCACGCTCAAATTGCCATGGACGCCAACTTTGTTTGTTTAAAACACATTTGACAGATGTTTATGTTTAAATATTTCTAAGTTAAATGGTCACTTACGCATATTCAATTTTCCTTTTTGATTTACCACGACTTCCGTACGTTTATGAATGTTTTTCAGAAATAAAGAACCGCAAGCGGTTTCAAACTTTGAGAAGTCCACATAGCTACAGTTGGTATTGATACTACCATCCACAGTTGTGCAAGTGCAACATTCACCTTGCAACTTGTCCAATGTGATATTCTGGAAATTTATTATTATTTATGTTGACCTTTGTTTCTCATTTTTGTTTTGTTTTGATATCTACCCCGTTGCCTTTTGTTTCTATCACAGTTTCTTTGCCCAACAATAAACCTAAGCAACTGATATTCTCACCTTCACTCTCTAAGTGGATGCATTCGGCTCGAACATCGCGTACATTTATAAATCGCTTAGCTTTCACTCTAACTGCTCGGCCAAATATGTTTTTTACACTTGCGCCATGCTGCGAATTAACGGTTATAGTTGCTCTAATTGGTACCGCCAATTCACAATGAAAATCGCTCTCAGGTGCTAATTTTTTAATAATAACTTCAACTTGTTTTTCATCATCACTGATCTTAACATCCATTGAAGCTGTACAATTCTTAACGGGTCCACCATGAAGCTCGCTTATAAACGCATTACCATCCGGAAAAGCGTGGACATCCGCAGATCGAATTTTTGTGTAAATATCTGATAAAACAATTATGTGGGCTTGCGGATCAACGAATCTTAAGGTTTCTTGATGTATTTGATTCATGGTGGGTGGAAATTTCTTTGAAGCATAAAAACGTTTAATTGTTGTTAAATGACGAAATAAAGGCGCTGTTTGACGTAAAATTATCATTGCTTCTGACAATCTTAACAGCAATAAATACAATTCGGCAAATGCCTTTAAATAGTAAGGTTATGATTGAGTTTTATCAGCTGTTATTTGTTAGACGTCATTTGATCAGAGTTACCATATTCCACTCTTAATAAATTGAAACTTGGACGTATAATGAGGTAGACAGAATGCGCACTCGTTGTTTACATTACAAGTTGCACCCTATCGACTTCGCCAATAATCTGAGTGATGTATATTCCCAAAAAGCATGTGTATGATGAATATCCAAGTTTTATTATTTTCGCATTCGATGATTTGCGTGTAGTTTTATTATTTTATGCGCCTGTCCAATGAATGATTACGGTACCTGAATAAAAAAGACTGACCTGGGACAAGGTTAATTTTTCCTTGGGAAAACTTTTTAGTAAACATATGCCAATTGAGAAAGCAATTTATAAACAAAATCAAATAATTCTCCTTTTTTTTGTTTCTTGTTTTTGTTTTTCTGATTATTCAAATAAGTCGGGAAATGACAGTTTTCAATACTCTCCCACCTTTCATGCGGGTAGGTGAGCACGATAACGCGAATTTTTTTTCAGCCATTCAGACAGTACAAGGGTTAAGAATGGATCAGATACAATGCGAGATTTTTGCTAGACATTTACTGATATTATAAAAGCAAAAATGGAATGAAAAAAGTTGAAGATTTTTCTTAATTTTCGCTGAATCAATGCGACAGTCAAGACGACGAAAAGACAACGGGTGCGCAGATAGATATGTTTGAAATAGTTTAATTTGAAATTAGAGGAAGCAGCTAGAAAGCGTTGTACGTAGTACGAATCGACGTTGCAATTGTATAAAGAAGGTATACATCGGACTTTTGTAGTATAGACGTATACAAACCAAATTAAGAAAAAAACACTGTAATCAAATAATCACTAAAATAAGTAATAATATTATATTCCAAATCTATCCCTAACTTTACTAAGGCCCAAACAAATGTTTTTTTTTTTTTTAATTCGCTATACCTCTCTTCGATTTCGTAGAAGAAGAACTCTGTGTTCACATTGAGCCTTTTTTACACATCACAGGGAATTTTCGGTTATTAAGTTGCTGAATAACAGAAGAAGAAGAGGAACACAACAATAAATAATAATAAATAATTGTAATCTAAACTTCTACTTGTGAACTGCTTGTATTCAAGATAATGTCATTTGACACGATACCCAAGGATTTGCGAGGCTTGCGGGCATGCTTGGTATGCTCCTTGGTAAAAGTATGTTGGTTTTTATGATACACGAAACATGTTTCTAAAGGACATCTGCTTTTTAGACCTTCGATCAATTTGAATATGATGGCTGTGAGAATTGCGACGACTTTTTGCGCATGAAAAACAACAAAGATAATGTTTATGATCACACTAGCAACAATTTTGACGGAATTATTGCACTGATGAGTCCCGAAGATTCATGGGTAGCGAAGTGGCAAAGAATAGGTAAGTTAAATACAATTGTTATAATAAAAATAGATTCTTAAGACGTATTTTTAGGACGCTTTACAAGGGGAATCTATGCGATATCTGTAAGCGGAAATTTGCCCCAAGCCACTTTAAGAGAAATGAAGAGCCGTGGAATACCATATAGACCTAGAGATACTAGTCAACGTTAAGTTTCTCCCATTTTATATGCAATTTTAAGGCTGACGATGAATTTCCATCAGACTACGACAACACTTTCTTCTTCACTTTTTTTCTTTTTCATAGATAGAACTTCAATTAGCTTTTTTCTTTTTCATAGAACTTCGACTTTCCCTTATTTTCGTAGAAAGTTGTGTAGCGTTTGTTTATTTTCATTCCTACCACATTTATTAAAAACAACTCTGAAATATGTACGCACTATTTATAAAATTTCCTTTTTGTCTTTATTAAATAAAACGTGTTTTTCTCTATGTATACAAGTAAAATATTGTTAGTCATTATAAAAATCTTATGTTTGTAAAAGTTAAGTGAGATAACTGGTGGTATCTGAAATGGTATATAAAATGTATTTTACAATTTTTCTATGGATAAACCATCCCCACCAGCTGTAGTCGAGTGCACTCCGAAACCAGCTGCTTCCAGCTCTTCCTTTAACTTCCAATATACTTCATTTTTAGTATAATTGTCGGGCAACAAGACTATTACATAGCCACCTGCTCCCGCACCGGTTACTTTACTAAAGAATCCCCGTTTGTAGGCAATACTAAATATTTGCTCTAACTTAGGATGGCTAACACCAATTGCTTTCAACAGATCATTATTGATTTGAAATAGACGTTCCAGTTTCTCAAATTTTTCACTGTCATCTTGGCTATTGCCAAATATTTCGTACAAAGGTATAGCTTCTGTAACCAAGGCTTCAAGTGCGTCCCAGATAGCGTTTATTACTTCAGGGAATGTCTCGCTTAAGTGCCGGACTTTTGCTACTATATCTGCGGTGCTACGTTTCACTTTGCTGTCGACCAGAAGTATGTTTAAAGGTCGTACGATGTTAATAGTTTGAAATCCTTGTCCTTTAACAAAGCGCAACATTCCACCGTAACTGCAGATGGTGTTATCGACCCCTGATGGCGTGCCATGAACAATACGTTCCGACTCAAAAGCCCAATTAGATATCAGGGCCAAATTTTGTGGATCCTGATAACTAGATAAATCAAAGTGCCGTGCATATAAAAGGAAAGCTGCTGCCAAGGCCACACCATATGATGCAGAACTACCCAGACCGGAACCTATATTGAGTTCAGTGTCTATGTGTAGTCTGAAACCGTTTGTTATTTTGAAGTCTTTTACAGGTGAAGAGAGTACAGCTCCTGCTAGCAAATAGTAAATTGACATAAATGATTTCTGGTTTTTTTGTTTCTTTGATGAGCTATTGTTTTCGAGTTGCTCCTCTTGCTGTTTTGCCAGTTCAACACGCACCTCTTCCAGCAACTGAACAGTGCTTTCAGACTTTTCTGTAGGATATTTCGTGCGAAATTTGCTCAAAAATTCATTAAAAGCTTTCACCTCCACGCTAAAGTGATTATTAAGTGCTTCCAGCTGCACTGAAATAATTGGTTGGGTTTGATCCATAGAAAACCGCAG
Source organism: Glossina morsitans morsitans (assembly GCA_001077435.1). Lineage (NCBI taxonomy): Eukaryota > Metazoa > Arthropoda > Insecta > Diptera > Glossinidae > Glossina > Glossina morsitans. The sequence continues at coordinate 166,248 of CCAG010016559.1, read as the reverse complement.
GGTGGTAGCCAAGCCTACAACAGCAGCCAAAGCAGGTTTATGATAAACCACTGCATGTTCTCCATGCAAAATAATTTTACCCGGTGCTCTAACTTGAAAGTCAAACATAATGGATTATGTAATTTTTGTTCGCGCAATCCGATGGTATCTGTATTTTGCAATTCAAATTAACAGTAATCAGAAATCACAGTGTCTTTATATTCATAGGTAGTATCAGGCGAGTTGAATGCAAATGTTGATTTATTCTTATAACACGTAAAGCTTCCTTGTTATTATTAACAACAGAGTTTTTAGTGTGAATTTTATAAAACAGATTTTTGAAACGAGTTGTAAACTAAACGAATGATTGGTAAATTGTAATCGGCTGCGGTTTCGTTAACTTACTTTCACTTTCTGCTAGAGAGGTTATAACTTAACTTAAGTTCATGTGAGTGTATGTAAAGCTTTTATAACTGCCTGCACTTTGTGACAATAAAACTGGTTTTATTTCCCTACCTTCCCTCCTTGAAAAATTGCTTTTATTGTTGCTTTTGTTTTTGTATATTCTCCCACTCTTCAACGGTGTAAGGTTTTTGGGTGAAGGCGTGTATTTCTTTAAGTTCCTCCGCCAATACCGCATTAACCATGCGGTGTTTCTGTAGCAATGTTTTGCCTTTGAATTTATCCGATACAATGATTACATTAAACTTGCCGCCGCAACCGTCAGATTCATCAATCGCACGCACATATGTCGATTCGAGCTGTTCTGCGAGTTTCGTCTCCAAATGGCTAGCTGTATATTTGCTCATGTTTTGTCTTTGCTCTCTATCTTTTATTATTTGGTGATCTTTTCGCTCTTACTTTCGCCACTTTCAGCTTATGAACGTACGATTGCGCTGTACCATCGATCGATTTTAGAATTTATTTGAAATTTGCACAAAATATGTAAATTTTTTTTTCCCAATACCTACCGCTGCATAGGGTTACCAAGCCATCACTTTCTATGATTGAGAAAAATAGGGCAAAAGAAGGATTTATCGAATTTTATTTGCCGTAATGTATAATTTTGCTAATATTTTACTCGACATCAAATATTGTTTATTAATTTATGACGTCTAAATACGCTACGGTCTATGGTTTTGTTTATTTGTTTTTTTAAATTTTATTGATTAGATTTTCTTGCTACTAATGTCAAGAAAATAATTGAGTTTGTAAAAATAATTGGTAGAAAGAAAATAAAAGATTTGTCCTTGAATTAATAAGAAAACCCATTGCAGTGGGCGCCACGCCTTATTTTGAAAAATCATTAGATGGGGAACGTTCGAAAAAGTGGTCCCATCCAAATCACCAACAGTAGTGTCCATCGTTTGACCAAAACGCTTCAGCGTATGAAATTTCATCTAAATGTCTCAAAAATTGTACCCTGTTTGTGGTACACAAAAATAAAAGACGAAGAAGGCCGGACAGACCGATAAGCTTGGACCAATTAAGCCCATTCAAAAAGTAACCCTGAATTGATGGTTGTAATAAAAAGCGGATCTAACTCAAGCCCTTCCGCGCATTGCATATATATCCGCACGATCTTTATCTACCCTTAAGTAGTACAGGGTATATAATTAGCGACAACTACCTTGTTGTAAACGGTAAGAAACTACTCGTATTAAATTAGTGTTGTCCTATTCGACAGGGGGATTTTTAATATCTAAAGCATACTTTAGGCAGAGTAGTTCACTCTATCAGCTGTTAGCCCCATTCGCTTGACAAGAGGTAAGATAACCTGCCATATTGTATATCATTAGAAACAAAAAGTGTATTGCCAGAAACAATGGGTCCAATGGAAGTGGAAGTGTAACTACGAAGCGGACTGGAAACACACTGTAACAACCTAATCACAAAAGAAAAAAGAAAATGGAAATGGATCAATCTTTGGCGAAGAACCTGCTTAATAATGGCGCTGTGCTAATCATGACTGGTGTGCCAATTCGAACTTTATTCGGTGTAGATTTGTGTACTTACACAATAGCAGATAATTTCCGAGGAGTTAAAATGATACCACCAGGGTTTCATTATATTTGGTGTGCAGCTACCGGGCCTTATGGCGATTCAGCTCCAAGAGTAGGATTTGCTCATTATTTTAAGGCTCGAGAAATTTTGGTAAAAGAATGGGATACCACAACGGAGGAGTTGAAAGAAAGGCAAACCCCGGACCCAGAATTGGAAAAACAACGTATACGGGAACACATAAAAGATTTAGATAGATTTCTAGCTCCATACGATTTGAGTTGTTTAAAGGATTGGGTTAAGCTAACATCACATGTTGTTAGCGAAGAAGTTTTGAACAAATGTAAACCGTCTCTAGGCACAATACGCACAAATGTCGAACTAGAATCGTGTCCGGATTCTGAAAGACCGCGAGGCTCCTTGAATGAAACTTATTCAGTGATGAAACTAAAATTTGTGAGTGATGAAAATGATCTTTTACCTAAATTAAAACCAGTTGAGGGCACGGCTCCTCGCTTTAATTCGGTACCAGATAGAGTGCCTAAAAACAGTTCGCCGGCGGAAATCTCTCTACATTCCGTAGATTGCATTGAAGCTTGCGACGAATTACTGAAATCTTACACGAATTACCTTGATTTGCTTCAAGAAATCCAGCTATCATTTGCGTTTTTCGTAATCGGCTTCTCGACCGAATCTTTGTTATATTGGCGTAAAATATTGAACTTATTATCACATTCAGAAGAAGCTGCAGGAAAATATCTTTCTCTCTATGGGGAGTATTGCAAAATATTGGCTTTCCAACTACCCCATTTACCAGAAGAACTCTCAATGCCCACCGAAGGCAACACGGTTTATAAAGATGTGCGGTCATTACTGTACAACTTGAAGAGAGTGGGACTAGAAAGCAGTGGTAATCTTTTAATAAAAAGTCTTGAAAAGTCTCTCAATTGGAAGTTTGACAATTTAAAGGAAGATCCTGAAGATATGCCAGTAGTAGTAGAATTGAATGAAGCAATAGAATGATTTTTATTTACTTGTAGTTTTTAATGCCACAATGGTAAATACATATGATAAATAACCACACTCTGGCTTGAATACGACTAATTTGTGTTATAAAAACTGAATTATAGCATCTACTCCACATGATGGCACATAGTGTATACAAACTTGCTTTGTAAAGATTTCTCATGTCTTGTAAACGTTGAACGGTGATAAAAAGAACCTGTGCACTATACCAAATTAAAATAAAGAAAGGGTTATGGCAGACTGAATTTTTTAAAAAATATTTGCTGAAAAGTGAAATTTATTCAATAAATTGTACAAATATATATCAAAAGAAGTTGCAATCAAAGAATTATTACTGTTTGTCTCCCTCCCCTAGCATATGCAGGTATAGAGGGCTAACCAAAGGCACTACCACTATTAATTACGTTGGCAAGACGTACGCCCAAGCCCCTAGGCCTCCACTTTTAGGATTTTAATGAATCTTGCCACCTTCTTTGGATCAACACTTGGTGTCTGAATCTGCAGAAGGCCTCACGTTCAGATAGAATATGATGAGACGTTTCACTTGTCCCTTGGCAGGATCTGCATGAATCGGTATTAAACACACACACGTTTTTCAGATGGTACCTGAGGGAATTATGACACGTGTAGAAGCAGGCAACTAAACGTAGGTCAATGCAGGCATAGATTGATTGGCACTGAGTAGCCATTTAGGGAATGTCCCTGTGTGAGCATGCGCGATCGTGGTCAGGAAGGATGGAAGGTCCGCATACTTTGCTATATAGAAGTATTTTTACATTTCAATGCTTTTATATGTGATTGCAAAGAATATAACAAAGAGTTCAAAGCAAGTTGCCTTGGCAAAGTTTAATCAATTCATTATACATATGGTATAATGAAATATCTACAAATGATAAAAGGAAGTCCGCAGACTTCATTGACATTTGGGGCAGCGATTAAAAAGCCGATATTTCCAGTGGAGTAGCGCTTGTTCCCTTTTTTATACATACACCTCTCTACGGTATTGAATTAATTTCCGTCATGCCTCTTTTTGGTCTGGAAAAGCAAATAAAGCAATTTTCAAATTTCAGATAAAAAGTATATACTGAACCTTTAGAAGAAAACAGTTTGTTTCAACATAGGCGTTGTTGAAATTTGCTTGTTCATAACTAACCATTGGGGGCAAGCTATTGAAAACCTCAAAATCGTAACTCTTTTCAAGCTCTTTCTAGCATTGATAATAATTTGAAGAGAAATTTTTTCATTTTTTCCGATATTTCAGAAAATTAATTAGAAAATTATAATTTTTATTAAGGAAATAATTGTAAAAATAATAGCTTTGAAATACTTCAGTAAATGCGGACATAATATTAAAAAAAGAAACTAATCTATATTCGGCTTGAACCGAATCTTTTTAATACCCACCACTGGCTTATTTTTTTTAAATAAATAATATTTCACCTTAAAAATGAATAACAACACGTATATGACTATAACATAACTTATATATATTATATATTTTTGTATATATAATATATATATATAATATATATATATGGCAATATTGCCCATTGCTATAACATAAAGCATGGAATGATTAGTTTACAAAAATTTGTAATCAATTTTTAAGGCAGGATTTAAAGGCAGATTTCTGATGTCGAAATCGTGATTTAACAGCATACAGACATACCGAAAGTTCCTTAAGTCCCTAAAGATATTCTTTCTGGCGGGTACAGTAAGTAGTTATAACAAGCATCACAAAACGTCCGTAATAATTTAATACAGGTACAACAAATTGCCTAGAAATTAAGGTAAATGATGAAGATCATACAAAGTATATAATGCTTCAGTGCGATCGTAAACTAATTTAGTGTTATTCAACATTTCCGGTAAGACTTCAACGGCTCTTGCCACATTGCAACACACTCGTTTTAAAAGTTCACCTTGTGTTGGCAAAGCGTACATGGCAACCAAAGCGCCTTTTCGTATCACCCATGGATGATGTTTAGCTAAAGTCATTTCATAAGCCAATTTGCAAGCCAATTGCGTTTTATCGCACTCCGTCAGGCTTGCTAAACGACTCAAGAATTCATAGATAAATTCTACAATACATAAAAGAAAGAAAGAAGGAATAGCTACATGGATCTTTTCATACAACTATGTACCTAATCCCCTGTGTAGACGCAATAAAGTCCGACTACTGGATATATATTTTGCATCCTTTAATAGATCCTTTTCTTTTTCATAGGTCATCATCGTTTTAACTGTTATAAATTTTTCCGCCCTTTCCGCATCAGTTTCGCTTCGAAAGTCATATAAAATATCAATTTTGGAGCGGACATCACTGCTGACGAAACTGAAGACCGTACCCATTAAATTAAAAAATCTGAAATTAAATATTTACTAATCAAGTGACAAATGAAGAAGAGAAATGTATATTCCTTTATATACTTATTTATTTCTTCATAAGCTTTTAGGTACTCATCGAGTAACACATCATCATCGTCGTGTAAACTTTCCTGGAATATTTGCTTCACTTTTTCAATATCAAAACGGTCCAAAGCAGCCATTTGGGTAATCTATGCTTCTTTAATATTTCCAATTAAATTTGCTAATAGTTCTACTAATGAATCATCTTCTTCTTCTTATGTTATTCAGCAAATTAACAATCGAAAATGTACTGTGATGTGTAAAAAAGACCCAATGTGAATGCAGAGTTCTTTGCTTGGCCCTTAGTAAAGTGGCGGTTAGATTTGGTATATAATATTACCATTTATTTATTTTAATGATTATTTGACTTCAGTTTTTTTTTTTTATTTTTGCGTGTTATACGTCCGCCACGTTATTTTTATTTTGTAGTTTTTATTAAATTATTCATATTACTCGCCCGCCACGTGGGATAGGACAGAAGAGGGAGGAGTGAATTCCGATGTGTAAGATGTAATGTGATATGTGAGTATAAACAGTTATATGAAGTAATTGATGGGTGTAGGCTCATAAATTAACTGCATACGCTTACATGTCTTGATGACATGATTTAAAAAAGGAAAGATTGCGACGTAAGAATGCTGTGGTCACGAAGACCACGTATAGGGATGGCTTCTAGAATCGCAAGACATTCAGCCGAAAATATAGTGCTACATGGGTGATTTGATTTTGTGAGTGGGTGATTGATATTAATATCTGGAAATCAAACGCAGCTGCCTACCACATCGTTCTTAGATCCATCAGTAAAGATGCGTGAATAATGTTTCCATTTGGTATTGATCAAGTTCGAGTAATGCTGCTGTACCTTTGTCAGAATGACTGTGGATTTTCTCACTGGTAAGAACTTAATCCATAAAAAACCTGATTTGATCTTATTGACTGAAAGTGTGAGTTGAAGTGATTTAAGACGAGAGGAAATAATGTCGAAGGCAAATGGCGCCTACACAAATCTGAATCAGAGTTGGAACTAAAAATGACAACATCGTCAGCATAGCCCGGGATTGAGATGTTTTCAGGAAGGGAAATGAAAATTTGGTTAATATACAAATTAAAACAAAAAGAACTCAATACAGATCCCTGAGGAACACCTACAAAAGGTCTCTTTTGTACAACATCATCATTGTTAAAACATGTTCGTGTAGGGAAAGAGGTTACATAACAAATTACAGAATGAATCTCTAATTTTAAAATTGAAGAAATAAAGCACTTTATTTACATGTAATAGTTCGTTGACTATGTTATATAAAACGGAATTGTTGAATGTAGGAAACACGGGGCGATTCGTATGAATATTAATTATTAATTAGTTAATGTAGTTGCCACTAGTATCGTATGTGTTTGTTGTTGCAAATTCTGCTGCCATACGTCGTTGTAAATTTTAATTTTTGCTTACATTCGCTATGTACGCTATGCACGTGCGTGCTATGGTTTACATCTTAAACACAAGCCCACTTGTAGTTGTTGCTGCAAGAGTTTGAGCATTGCCTCATCCTTGTTAATATGATATCCTGTTTAACCTCACTGTAATTTAACTACCTGGAATTTACTCTAAATTTCTTTTCAGCATTATGTAGATATAATGGAAACGGGTGACAGGATCATATTCACTTTTGGGCCGAATTTGGAATAATTATTTAGGCTTCTATAATAATGTATATATTGCATAATGTTCGAAATTGAACAGGACTGAGAATCATAGGTGAAATCATACGCGCAGTAGGTAGTCGAGAAGATTTTTAATAAGATAACTTAGTACACAATAATATCATGATTTGAAAGAAAAAAAACCTATGTAGATTACTTATAACTCAAAACAGATCGCTACTAAAAGAAGCGGAACAAGAACGGTGTATATGTTAATAGACATTTTAAAACGCACTCAGCCTCTTCACTAGAAAAACTTGTTTTTTACCTTTGGGCAAAAGAGGTAAGGGGGCGTAATCAGGTATGAAAAATTTAACTGTCACTACTGTATTCAGCTATTTAACGAAAACCGTTGGATGTGAAAAGATCGCCAAGGTTGTTGATGTGAATATTATATATTGTGCTTTTATCGATTTTCTGAAATCTAAGGTCTGGAATAGAGGACCGTATTAGGCGCTTGGATTAATTTTGCAAATCTCAATGTCCTCTAATATGCTGTCAGGAATATTTTTATTACGTAACATAAGAATAAGTAAAAAAAAAAAAACAAAACTAATCTGTGGACCTACTTTGCTGGATTGCTGTCCTATTGCACAAGACGTTTGATTTATAGAATTTTTGAATTAATTTCTTGCCTTTTGTTCGCAAATAGTTTTATGGCTACTTTCGGAAAAGATTTCATCACATCAGGCAGAGCGCACTACGTCTTCACCTTCAGCATGTGCGATAATCTTTCACTTTGCTGTATTCAGAAGTCTAATAAAATAGTCTTTTTTTTTGGGCGAATTCCTTATCTTAATTTCCTATCGAAAGTTGGCACAGCGTTCAATAATTCTTGTGAAGAGATTTTGAGAAACATGGGAAAGTTTCATGGAAATAATAAAAACCCTCTTTTGAGACTTGAGATTTTCGTTTAATCAGCAGTTCCCAAACATTTAGAGGTTAAGTCAACAAACAGCATGTCGTCCGGCAGTGATATGTCGCTTTGCGATCCGGCCTTTCAACGGATGATTGAATGGATCTCCATCTGTTTGCATTACTTGGATGTAGGATGATTTCTCTTTCTGTTTCTGGAATATTCTGAAGCTCTAATTGTCGTCAAACGCTTATAATAATTCACACATTTTTTAGTCCAATCCAGACAATGAAAGAAGAAATATTTGATTGATTGCATAAACCGTTTTCTCAGAGATATCCAAAACACATTGGATTCGTGGATTACTTCAGAAGATGAGCTGTTCTTCCGCCGAGGAATACATGAATAAATTTTGCGCATACTTTGCAGTGCTTATCAGACTACGTAAACAAAAGAATCATGTGCAATAAATCGCATTGTTTGCACACGTCCATGCGTACGTAACCGTGTCAGCAACCTGTCGTTTGAATGGGGGAAAAAAAAAGAAAAAACAAGAGTAAAGTGTGGATATTTGATATTTTAAATCAAAAAAATTCTATTTAGCTCTTCCATCTTCAATTTGTATACATATGCCTGTGCTCCAGCTATGGATATGATAGCTATTTAAACTTGTTGAACTCCTTGAACTCCTTTTTTGTATTGTATAAAAACAAATTATTTCTAATTTCTTAGCTAATGAGTTTACAAATTAACAAATTGAAAAAATCGACTTTACATCGCTTCGAATGAAGATTATGTTTACCTGCACAAATCTAATACAAATGCATTTTGAAAATGCATACATTCGTATAAACGTTTAAAACATTGGCTCCCTTGCATACCGTTGAGCGCCATCTTTAATTATTATGTGTGGCATTCATTTCAAAAAAAGAAAAAAAAAAAGAAAGCAACCGAACGAAACCAACGTACATGTACAGAGAAGCTAAACAAAAATTCAAATCATTCGTTAAGAACTCATAGACAACAACGGACGGGATTGAACGGAACGGATAGGTCTCGGTGCGAATAGTTCGGGCGCGAATGTATTTTCTATGCTTGCTTTGCTTGTTTGTGCGCGTTTTTCTACAGAGAAACGATAAAGTAAGGTGTTTGTTTGAGAGCTTAAGCAGAGAAAAACGAAGAAAAGAAGAAACTAGGCTTAAAGCATAAACCAAAAACAACAAAAAAAGAATATAAACAAAAAAAAATAAAAAAATAAAGTCAAGAAAAGAGAAGTTTCAAGTGTCTTGTGTGACTCAATGATATTACTTAAGAAAATTAAATGATCTTTTCTGGATGCGAGAAAGAGAACAAAGATCTCTGCTTGAAATAAGAAAAATAACTAACTTCTTACGAGCTTTTTTTTTGCTGTTATTGTTGTTGTTCGTATTGAGCATCTCCAGACACTCGTCGTCGAGACCGTATCTGTATTTGACGAAAGGAAGAAAGTCAGAGGTATTATATGGTGTGCATAGTTGATGAGAAAGCGTTTTAAGATCAAGTTGTTGTGGACTTCATAAGAATAAAAATATATATACAAGCGGAAGATGTCTTTATTAATTTATACTATTAAGTTGATTTAAAAAAAAAGAAACGCCAAGAGCAAAAAAATAAAAAAAAGATAAATAAATAAAATTAAGCATAAAAGAACAAATAATTAAAGTAAAAATATTTAGAAAAAATTTAAATCGCAAACAGTATAAGCTTAGGGTGTGGTGCACTTTATATACATCTCTATATATATATATATATGCATATCTGTATTGTTCTATATACATATATACATATATAGATATTAATATAAATCTTGAATAAATTTTTATAATCTTTAGATCTCTGCATTCCTTCGATATAGAAATAGTGTCGCTATTAATTATTAATGAGTGCATATTGAGTGTATATTAATCATCATCATTATCGTCCACATCATTGAAAAGAAAACAAATCAAAAAGTCGTTGCTCACTATTCGTTAAAATACTTATAATAATTGCAATTAATTGAAACTGTAGATCATTTAACGGTACAAACATGAACGTATCCATTAGTAGCAATATAAATTTGTGGTATACCGCGTGTATCCTATTGTTGAGCTTATTGGCTAATAAAAGTACACATGCGCAGCGAACACCTACAATATCGTATATATCGCAAGAGCAGATTAAGGATATCGGCGGCACTGTAGAATTCGAATGTTCCGTACAATATGCGAAAGAGTATTCAGTTCAATGGACCAAAACCGATGGTGAACCTGTTTTCTTATCATCCGGCTCAACATTAGTTATCAGAGATTCACGTTTCGCATTACGTTACGAACCTAGCGCTTCCACGTACAGACTGCAAATTAAGGACATTCAGGAAACTGATGCCGGCACTTATACATGCCAAGTGGTTATATCAGTGGTAAATAAAGTTAGTGCAAATGTGAAATTATCTGTACGTCGTCCACCGGTTATCTCTGATAATTCAACGCAATCGTTAGTGGCTAGCGAAGGTAGTGAAGTACAAATGGAATGCTATGCCAGTGGTTATCCCACGCCAACTATTACCTGGCGTCGTGAGAATAACGCCATTTTACCAACAGGTAATTACATATAAATAGATAGCATTTTCATGAATATTTACTCAAGTACATACATACATATTTATATATTATGTTCAAGCAACCACCGCAGTGTTCAAAATGAACTGGGTATTAAGTAGAAGGGCTTAATGACAAGTTTCTTTCTTTCTGTTATAGTGCGTTTTTAAATAAATAGTGGAAAATATTACACATGTGTACACATTTAATATGCACAAGTATTTGTTGAGTCACCCACTGTGACCAAACTAAAAAATAACAGTCATATAATCCAACCAAGCAGAAAACGAAAAAAATGAAATAAAAACGAGAGGCTAAACAAGTTTCGTGACTCCCGCTTATTCTCATTTTCTGCGTTTACCTTTTCTCGTCTCTTTCTTTGTTGCAGTAAACCTGAATATTCGCTACAAACTTGGCTTACATTCAATTATTTGTTATTGATTGCGCATAAAACAAAGACAAGTGAGAAAATCTTATTACGAGTGAAGAATTAAAACGACCTCTAAACACCCGCCATCCATTACCTAATTGAAAGAAAGCTATTGCTAGGCACAGTTAGACAGAAAAAGGATTAATTAAATTATAATAACATTTGTTTAGGTGAACAGATTAGGCCTGTTATCGAGCAACATGGTGAATTTTTAATACAAGTTGATCTTTTCGGGTCGTAGTTAATAGCAGCGACTAAGATGATTTTGTTCAAAATATGCTCGTTCTGATCTCTTTTATTAGGCGACAAAAATGATGAAAAAGTCGTCAATTCCGGACTTATTACCCAAGAACTGATTACAAGCTTTGGCTGCATTTGAGTATTAACTATACAGTGGGAGAATAAACGCAAGTAATAGACAAAAGCGAATCAAATTGAACTAAAAGGAAAAATCAGTAGATTTTATAAACGAAGTCAACTGTCTGAGATGAACATAATTGCCAGCACGAAGAACTGCCAAAGGTTATTGTAATGCGGAAAATGAGAAAAATAAGGCTGTCTAATGTTGTCAAATTTACTGCATTTGACAATTAGATGCTCAGCTGATACCGCTGAGCTGCATTCATCACAAGTGTCAGACGGAATTGCTCGAATCATTTTTAAGTGGATGTTACTTACGTATGATTGCTCGTGAATCTGTTGAATATTTTAATTTCCCATGTGGTAAATTTGGCATCGGACAGTGGCTCAAATGTCGCTAAAGGAAGGATCTTACAAAAGAAACGATCAGTTTTGAGGCCGCGCTATTTCATCCTTCCATTGCTATGTGATATTTTTTCGCATTGTCTGAAAAGCATCACTGGGGGGATATTTGAGAGAAAGCGTTGTACAATCAAATCGAATTTCTCCTGTGTGCATAGCGGCCTTTTTATTTAAGCTGAAACCATAAGGCCTCAGTACCCACATTGATCAATGACGGGATCATTTAAAATGTTATAGATTTCAAAAAGATCCATGTTATATGGATCTTTGGTTTGGATTAATATCGCGGCCGATTTTCTCTCATAAAAGATAACGACATTTTTAATGTTGTTTGAATGAGTCAAAAAAAAAACGTTGCTTACAAGTTACAGCTGTTTTAGTCATACCACCCATTTAGTTGCCAAGATGATGGAAAAATTGGAGTTTCATAAATTGGATAAATCTATAGATGGTTTACTATGGATACCGACGATGCTGAAAGCTCTGATCGCACGAAATCGGCAGCAGTTGTTTCGGTAAACATGTCCACTTTCTGCATTGAAGTTCGCCTGAGTTGGAGTTTATGTTTGCCGCGTCGAATTCTCTCAATAACTCGCAACATCTTAAACAGATGTTTGCCTTTGGACTTTATGTCTTCGTAATGTTCACAAGCAAAGGCGAAGATCACTTTCTTTACCATCATCCATCGTGCAATTTCTCACAACACCCACCACAACGTCAATAAAAGACCGACAGTTTCGATGAGGAAGTAAGAACAAGATTACAAGTGTTTCGTTAAATTTATTTAATTATTATGCTGCAAGATAAACTTAAAGAAGGCCACTGCAGCATTTGTTATGATAAACTAAAGATCAGCAATAATTTCATGATAACATTGGATTTGTAATAGCAAATCCTCGTTCAAGCCGCATGTTCACAAGTCCAGAATGTTAAAAAGTCATCCATAACGATGTCGCAAGATTCCACGATGACAGTTAGCTTTATATTATGTTTGTTTTTGGAAAATCAGCCAAGCAATGTGTCCTCCACATTCCGCATTTAAATGCTCTTTATTCAAAAGAAAAAAAGTTGAAGATAGTTTTATACGCTCCTAGGCCATTATTCTCATAGGCCTTTAGATATAGGCATGTAAAGGGCATGTGACAACATCTCTTATGTAAATCAATTTTTGCAAAAGTATTTTCGAATGAAGAGAATTTCTCAGGTCACGGCCAGGTCACGATAGCCAGGTATTCAAATTCAAACCCAAGCGAAGTAATAAATCGTTCCGGTAACCATCTTGCTTATTCTCTAAGGTGCATGAAAATTTGAACTTATTTATCTAACGCTGTTGCCTATTGAAAGTTGAAGGTTGGCATGAATTTTCCCAGTTCCATAGCCGTCATAGATCCAGAAATTCGTTCACTAACCGAAAAGAAGCAAAGTTTATATATATATGTTTACATTCTTCAGCAGATTTCGAAATTTCGAATTATCGAAAAATCACGTGAGGACGACCATCTATCTAAATATCTGGGCCGATCTGATCGATCGTTCTTTGTTTTTCTATTTATTTTCCTACCTGCACAGATTTAGTTTTTTAGATACATTGTCCGTTTGCTTTTATTGTACCCTATGCTACTTGTAGAACAAGGATATATTACGTTTGCGCAAAAGTATATAAAATTCAGAAGGACTAGAGATAGACACACCTTTTATACTTACAGTCGATTCGAAATCACTTTCACAATCAGAGTCGCTTTTTGGATTGATTTATGGTTTTCCGCCCGTCTGTCCGTTTTACAGGTCACAATATTTGTTACACTCACATGTTTTGGCCGAGGAAAGAACGATATTGAAAATTTCGATTGGGATCGAATTAATTTTTCAATCACTTCCCATATAATGTTTTATTTTGAAGAACTTCAGATAGCCCTACATTTTATTACGCTGATTTATCAAGAATGTCCGTCTGTCCATCTAGTACTCAACCAGATACAGATCGCAAATTTTCGAGATATTTTAATGAAATTTGGCAAACCGACGCTGACATCATTTTTGAGATATTTCAAAGAGATTTGATATACCGACATGTTGTGATCGGACCACTTCCCATATGAAGTCCTATTTTGAAAAGTATTTATACGAAATGGCGTTCACGTGATCGAGCAACCGTGGTAAGCGAAGTAGCGCAGAGTAGTTAATATATTGCCTTGTTTTAAAAGTAAAAAGGATTCCATTGGCTTTTATTTCGTGCTCCAGAGTAGCTTTTCATCACATACACAAAATGTTATTCGTATTTGAAACCCTTATCTGTGCAAAGTAGAAAGTTTTTTGAAAAACTCTTTCATAGCATTATTTTCCCCACTAAATAGGACTGATTACGGTAGTGGCAAAAAAATTTCAAGTATTTTTTTCCAATATTGTGCGTGATTTGCTTAAAACACCGTAAAATATGCCGTATAAACAAATTTCAATTTTAAGTGAAATTGATTCTAAAGAATTTTGCGCAACACCCTCAACAACATAAGTTGTATGCTAATGGGTTCGAATGAATGACTGGCTGAATGCTAAATGAATTTTAAAAAGAGGGCTTCGACCACTATCCTCACACTACGTGCTGCTTGCATGCATGCATAATGTCTAATTTTTATGCAAGAGTGACGATAAGAGTACTTTTCAAAATTGCTTATTAGATGTGTTAAAAAGAAATTTAATTAAATTAAATTTTTTTTGCTTTTTTTTTTAACACTTGCGCCATATCCATGTACGTATGGACACGTATGTGTGTGTTCAGATAGCAGAAATGAAAATCAGTCAGCTACACGGAATAGTCTGATAATAAAATAAAATTTATTATTAAATTGAATTGAATAGAATAATAAGAGAGAGAGAGAGGATTAAGTTAAAAATGTATGACATGAAAATATTAAAATTATTTCAAATATGTTTTTTTCTTAACTGCATTTAAGCATTTATGACGAAATATCAAAATGTGATTTATATAAATTTCTGTGATTTTGTACAAAATGTTTTCCAACCAATTAACCTTGTGCTGAGGGGTTCCGGGAATAGACTGAGTATCAAATTTATTCATGTATTCATCATAAACTCGCTTCTTTTTTTTTTTTACAAAAGACTTAACTGATAAATGACTCTGCAAACATTTACATTTTTCAAAGCAACAACACTGTGCAACAGCAAAGAAGTGCGTTATATTCCCACTCAGTTCCTATTAAGCAGATGAAAAAATATTGAGCAAATGAAAATTTACGCACTTAATTGACCTTTTTTTGTTTTTTATTTTTTGAAACTTCATAGTCAATAATTACTAATTATGCCCTACATCAGTTGTGTTGCAATGGTTTTAAGGACGGACTTGCAGATGGACCCATCTTTTATTTAACCGATCGATTCAGAATCACTGACTCCCGTTAAGCCTGTATGTCCCTCTGCCCATCTTGCATAGTTGTGTGCAACGCAGTTTTTCTATAGCTATTTTGATGAAATTTGGCGCAAGTGGAATATAGCTAATAATCGTTCAAATTGGACCACCTTTTCGACCATTTCCAATGTAACAAATTATTTTTACATGAGCCATATAATAGTGCATTCTAATTACCATACTATACATTTCGATATTCATTTAAAAATCGAAGTAACCTACGTCTGTCACAGTCTTTGTAAATCCACTGCAAATGCACAAAAGTGTGTTTTTACAACAAATAATATGTTTGCTTCGATTCTATAAACAAACATCACTCCATGTTTGTTTTTTGTCAAAGGTAACTTCAGCCCTCTTTTTCTAAAGAGAACAAGAAGTTCCTAACTAAGCAAGTAAAAAATAAATATTTAAAAGCAAAATTGTAATATAGTTGCGAAGCATATTGTTGCCATTGAGAATTTGTAGACCAGTGTTATTTTACGGCTCATAGAACGCTTGAATTTAAATCGTTGCTGTTAGTGTCGTTGATAATATTTTTGTTTCCTATGTTTTGCTTTGTACGCGTTGGTGTACTTTTCATGCATTTTAATTACTTTTCAAAGAATAGAATAAACATGTAAAAGAGCATTATAGCTTAGATTGAAACATGTAAATACCTTTCTAATAGTTTCAGCGTTTAAAAGTTTTATCAAAATTCTCTGAACATAACATTTAGAAATTTAGAAATTTCTCTTTCTATTTAGCAAAGACATGTTGGACATTTATGCCAGCATTTGCTAAAGACTAAATGCACTGGAACGGAGCAGATATAATGGAATGACTTTTCTTTACCTGTAACACCCAATTTTCATATTCGAAGTAAGTTTCTAAACCGTGCAAGTGAAAATGCTTACATACCCTACACCACTTTGCTTAATTAATAATTCACCAAAAATTCTACAATATTTTTATATATATGCATAATTCGTATGAAAACCCTTATGTCGAAGGGGATATTTAATGTCAACGGGGCCTAAGCTTAGCAAAATTCCGAAAATGAAATTATTGTTTCTTATATGGGAAGTGGTCCGATCCGATCTTCTTCGGCCAAATAACGTCAGTGTGGCGAACTTCATCAAAATATCTGAAAAATTGCGACCTGAAGGTTGAATACGAGGAAATAAGATGGACAGAGGGACAGATGAGCTGATATCGATTCAGAAAGTGGCTCCGCCAAGTCGTTCTGGGCTGCTACATGCGTCTGCACAAACTTAAAATATCTTGCCCCACAGGTCTTGTCGTATGTAAAAAGCAAATACGGAAAAGAAAAATTTAAATCGGAATCCTGCGATGTTCATAGAAAGCCCACGCCTGCACAGCTACTAAACGCATTGTATCATGGATGCCATGCAGATGCGAGATAGAACGAGAATTTATTTTAAATTTTTTGCTTGGAATTTTGAAATCGTTTTCCTCGAAACAATGTTTGGCTTGAAAAAATACATCCATGTGTATATATATATAAATACATATACATACATAATATATTTTTAATATAAATTTAGAGAGGTTAGTCTACTTTTAGCGACCGCAAGGTGATACTATCCTTTATGACCTCATGACCTTTGTATCGATTAAGTAAGGGAAAAGAGTATGCAGAGTATCTCTCGTACCAGGTGGTTAACAAGCCAACCATCTAATTAGATATGAAAGCAAACAAAAAAAGATGAAGAAAGCAGGTGTTATATGAAATTGTAATTGGTGCGACATGTGAATCATATTTTCGGCCAATAGTTGTGCCTTGTACTACCAACATAGTCACTTATTTTATTTTCATAGCAATATTTGGTTTATGTGACATTTTGATTATGTGGTCGTCTTTAGTTTTTTATGTGGGAATTAACGTATATGCCTGCGAAAAGGCCAGATAGCGTTGGAAGCATTTTTAATTTTAATACTAATTATCGGAGAATATGATTTGCGCTGCTTTTGGAATATAATAAGTCCTGCATTTGGTGTTCTGTAAAAATACTTGAAGATCTCATTATGTATAAAAGCTTTTAACATCGGCAGCGGAATGATGGACATCCCTTTGTCTGAATATTAGGAATATTTTCAAGTGCTTACGCACACCATCAACACATGGAAATCTACTATAATAATATCCATCACCGAAACATGAGGGATATTTTCATTTAGTCAAAACATTTGCACCGTCCAAAAGGAAACTTCAGAGACCCGACAAATCTATATATTCCTGATCACCATCAAATTCTAAACCGATTTAAACTTATCCATCTGACTGTCTGTCTGTGTAACGTTCTCCTGCCGGTTGCACCAATCGGCTTCAAATTTTGCACAAAAATGTGGAAGTTCTTGCACGCAGGTGGGTATGGAAGTTGACCCAAATCGGTCAAAGCACACAACTTTAGTACAACATAATCTGAGAAACCGCAGCCGATACACTCATAGTCTATGCGTAGCTATGCAGCACCTGTAGAAGAATGGTACAAATCGGTCACGCTCACTCAATTTTATAGAATATTGAGATTTCGTGCTTGTATCAAAACGTTTACGGTACTCAGAAAGAAGCTTCAGAAATCAAATAAAGTCTACATGTCATTGATCAAAATTAAGCGGTGACGGGATATAAAAGGCTCGGTCACGGCTGAATATAATTTTCTTTCTGATTATGTTACCAACGTTTGGAAGCATATATCAGGCATGCTGTACGGTATTCATCCATTTTTATTTTTAATTAATAGGATATTTTGAAAGTATTTAACTGTAAACGCCTAACTTTATGCGAACTTTATCTCACATAAAGATAACAGCTAGAGTGTTGCAATGAACTCGCGTCGCTAAGTTGAATTTGGCGACCCAATAGAAATGCAGTCACACACCTCAACTGGAGGAACAAGAGGCGCTTAGGAATTTCTAATCCGCATGGGTAAACTTAAAAGTGGATGTTATGCACTTATAGCGTTATAGCGTTAAAAAGTTCGGACGCCCTTAAAAAAGTGATGGAATCTTGAGCATTTCTTTACTCTTTAATGGCCTCTATTAACCTGACATCTAGGTCGTGTATTTAAAATGGTAGTAAAAAAAATTTCTATTCCTTAAGTGGGCTTTTGGAATTGAAAGCATTCAAGATGCGTTTTGCGAAGAATTCTTTTTCAATTTTCAGGACAAAAATGGAAATTTATATGCTGTACGTGTTGTACTCTATGAGTGTCAAATAATAAACGCAGAACGCAAAGGTATTCGCGATGTTTGTTGCAAAGACATGTGGGCGTTGTAGGCATCTTCTTTGGCCGGTTTCAGCCAATTTCAAATTCTTCTTCAAGTTAATAGGCGTTAATTTTGGCTAACGAGAGAATGTTCGCCATAGATACTACACAGTTGGACAGACGGACGTACTTAAATCGATTCAGAATTTAATGCTATTCAGGCCTATATGTACTTTGTGTGGCCATTGCAGCTTCATTCCGAGCATTGCAAACGTTTCCACGTGAAGGGTGTAAATACGCAAAACATACGAACATCCTTTTCCAACCCACCCGGGGAAAGTTTGGTTTAGTTTTTGAGCTGACCTTATGATTGGTGCACATCTTTTCGGAAATGTTGCCGCTTGGAGAGTGAGTGGGTGAGGGATGTGTTTTTTAATTTAGTGTTGCGGATGCGGATGACATTTATTTTCAGTAGGCCGGCGTCATCTGCTGCAGGGGTCATTCGCATTGGTCTGTTGAAAGATCTAAATTTAAATCACTTAATCCTTGTGAAAACTTAGAACCTTTAGCTGAGCATGTATATGAATTTTTTATCTTAGCGAGGACTTACAACGGAATCCGCTAATGTTTGGCGACCTTTTGCTTTATAGAAACGCAGAATTGCGAACAAATATTTATAAAACGCTCTTAGGATTTAATGAAAGCAATTTGTCTTTTAACAAGAGTTGTTGAGCTGCATTAAATAAAATGTCTCCGTTACATCATTTAGGAAAACTGTGGAAAATCATATCTTGCTTTCAATCTTAAGAAACCTTTTTTGTTTGCTTTTTCACTTGCATAGACACGTCGTTGGTAGTGTAGGTAGTGTTTTAGTAAATCCATTTAAGACAAATCTTTTTGCCTTCATAAGAACTTGGAGTCGTTAAAGCACTTCGGCAGCAAGGTTCATCGAGCATTAAAGAAAGAAAAAACAAAGTTTTAATAAAAGCTTTAATCGTTTATAGCAGTTTTTTTCTTTCTTTCTTTTTATTTATTTATTTATTTTTTGTTTTATGCCGAAAGTAAATGTTTGAAAAGTTTTTTATTTACGAAATATTAGAACTCGACAAAGAGGGGAGGTACGATTCTTGCCACCCTTAGTGTTAGCGTGGAACGTTATGTTCCTTGTAAAGGTGAGCACACGTATATGCCTATGTATAAGTATATGTATATATGTATTTTTAGTATTATTGTTATAGTGTTTTTGTATTGAATTTTTCTCAGTCGCTCAGTATGTTTGTTTACATTTATTTTCATTCTGTTTTTTTTTTTCACACAATACTTGGTAACGGCCTAACATAGCCCGTTCCTTTTCTCGTTTTTTTTTTGCATTTTTTGTGCCTTATTATAGGAATACCTTGTAATTTATATAAACTGACAAACGTTCACATTTCAGTTGTTGTTTTTATTGTTGTTTCGCTTGTTGTTGTTGTTGTTATTATTATTATTATTATTATTATTATTGTTCTCCTGCCGCCATTATTTTAAGACTATTGTTTACAAGGAAACCGTAGAGAGACAAACTGGCAGAAAAGTGAAGGGACGAAATAAACATAAACGCCTTTCTAGCCTGAATTTTTCAATAATTTTCTGTACAAAGCAATACAATCCTTTTCGCTACGGATATGTTACGTCTACGTATATGTACGTATGTAGTTTTCTTATACGAAAGCGTTACACACTTTATGTACATATCTATGTACTTTCGTGTATTTTTCTTGTTTTTTTTGTTGTTGTTTGAATTTTGTTTACATTAGTTGCAAATTGTTTGCATTTAGTCACGGCTGCCTCTTTATATTCTAACCATTGCACTCTCACATGCACATATATATATATATATATATATATATATATATATATATATATATATATATCTGAACACGAATACTCATATACACATACACACACACACAAATATGCCTCCCAACAAACATATTCGAATACTATTTTTTATTTCCTTTTGTTTTTGCCGTTTGTTATATTGTGTATCCCTTCAGTATATACAGCTTTGTGCACCTTTTCATTAAGACTCTACTCTACAACGGACTTGTATACGCTGTCCTATGTATGTGTTCGCTTGTCCGTACATGGTAGGATAAATGTTAGTAAATGCGTGCGTACGAATGTATATATATATATATATATATATATATATATATATATATATGTATATATATATATATATATATGTATATATATATATATATATATCACCCATTTGCTTGCTTGAGCACATTTTCAAGTTGCGGAAGCAAATTGCGCGTGCTAAAGTTGTCGAATCTTTGTCGTCTGCTACGGTTACGGTTGCTGCTTAACAACTTTGAGAAGATTGTCATACATCTATGTTTATTTGCTTGCACATGTATGCGTTTCTGTGTTGTATGCTTATGTCTTTTTTTTTTCTTGTTATTGCTTGTTTTTGTTTTTGTTTTGCTAGGTTGTGTTTGTTATAAACCGGGAGGGTTCGTTTGTTTATTCCTTTCCTTCCTTCCACATATTACGTTACTTCGTACGGGGTATTTCCCCTCCCCCCTCGCCCCTCTGTTCGTCTAATGCTCGAGGATATGATGATTCTATGGCAAAATTATAGGTTTCACGAAATAAAGTGTGAAACTCTGCTCAGCATCCTTTTTGAAAGCCAAACAACAAGGCTTTTGATTTTGCATTTTGTTGATGTTTGTATTGTACAATGAAACACATATATACATACGCATGCACATACACACTCGTATATACATAATCTTTAAATACTTACACGTACATAAAATACAATACATACAACAACAACAGCAACAGCAACAGCAACAACAACAACAATAGCAATACAATTTGATATGTTTGTTGGCCAGCCGTACGCTTTTGAAATGAGTGCAGTCACACTGTTTTATTAATGCATGTTTAGTGTACGTGTGTATATACGTTAATGGCTGTATGTATATATGTGTGTGTAAATGACACTTACATTGCCAGCGATTTAATCCGAGATTAAATTCTCAGAGTTTCTCTTTTTTAAGGCAAACGTGTTGTGTGTGTGTGTGTGTGTGCGCGTGTGTGTGTGTGATTTATCGCTATTGAAATCTTCATAGAAACTATAATATTATGTAATTGACTTTTTAAAAAGTAATTTAACCTACACTCGCTCGCTTACTCCCTCCCTCAGAGACATACGCATTTACTTACACAAAAAAAAAACGAAATGCAAATAAGAAGAAAAGATAAATACGTATTTAAGTGCTTACTTTTTATTTAAACATACACACACACATATTCATGTCTTTACATGCAGAATTTTAAGTGTTTCTATTGATAACCAGGGTGAATGTTACCTACCTACCGCCACCATACCACCATTAACTTCTTTGAGCACTTGAACGCATTGCAAATACTTTTGAATTAAATAAGATAAACGAGGAAGTAACGATTTTGGATTTAAGTACCGTGAGAGGAGAAAGTGAACTTTCATCGAAATTAAGAATAAACGCAAATAAATAAATAAATCATTCGACAGCGAGATTTATACATTTCTCGATATTTACTTCAATCACTAACACTTTACTATATTTTAATTAAAAGCTTTCACATCTTTTGATTGCTTATCCGCAGGAGATGGATATAAACGGCGCGGTGCTTGTTTTGTAGAGCAAAGACTTTATTAATTTTCACTTGATCGTTCTAAATACGAATTCAAAATTAATTATATCCATCACGGGGCATGAACGATGTATTGATTTTGTCAAAACGGTTTGCAACGCCCAGCAGAAAGTCACAGCACTGGAAAAGATTGGCTTGGCCCACCCAATATTATGGTATATTAAAATTTTAATTTTTTCTCAAAACCTTTATAAAGCCCAGAAGCAAGTTTCAAAAACCCCATAAGCTTCGTACAATCTTGGCGAGGTTCGTCCGTCCATCTGTCCGCCTCCCCAACTGAGTAGTATTTGTGGTACATATTCTCAAAAGACGCGCCTACAACGCCCTTGCAAAAACTTGCGATAGCTTGAATCTTGCGCCCAGGGGAATGTTTACATTCGACATTACACGGACGGACGGACGCACCGACATGATTAAATGGATTCAAAATTTGATGATACGCAAAAATATATAAATTTGGTGAAGGGAAGGGGAGGGGCGGCCTCTGAAACTTGCTTCTGACTGTTGTAGGAGAATATTTAGTGCAGACATTACACAAACAAACAGACGGGGGGAGAGAGCTCTGAAGCTTGCTTCTGGGTGTTTCGACAAAAATGAATATACTTCTCATCCCTCGCTGATGGATATAAAAATTAACATCATTTCGAAGTTTGAGTTTACTTTGTAAGGAGATGAAAAACGTTACTACAGTGTTTCGAAAGTGTGGTCTTTGCTTTCATATTATTTTTACTTTAAACTTTATTCTGCAGAAATTTGAATTTATTATTTATTTTAAATCACTATTCCCTTACGATGGTCGTAGGATAGCAATATATTGCCCGAATTCAAATTTGAACGAGAAAAGTTTTTGCTTTTTGTTGCTTTTACTTCCTTCAAACAAAGGTTAATTGCAATGTAATCTTTGGCTTTTGGCCAAAGTTTGCTTTGCTTTGCTCCGTTGTGTTCCAAAATGAATATTCCGCTTTTGGGTTTTAAGGATCAGTGAAACAGAGACATTTCTTCTTCTTTCTTTTTTTGCATTTTTCATCGTTCGTTCAACAAACTTTAAGTAGTTTTTAGCTACTTATACTTAATTCCTTGACTGGCAAATGGAGCGTAGAGTGTGTTCCGTCAATCCTTTTGCAGGGTGTTGAATGGTGTTGTACGTTCTTGTACGCAAATGTAGAGTTGTTGCTAATGTTGTTATAATGACAAGGTTCATAGTCAAAGTCTTAAAAGTAAAAAGGAGAAAAAGAGAGAAAGGAGAAAAAGGAAAAGATAAAAACTTGTTTTACTTTAAAGAATGACCAAAGAAAACATAGATGCACACATATCTGCACATACACTTAATAATTATGCACAAGAATATGTGTTTATATTCTCTTGAACTGCAGACGATGATGGTCTGAGTATTGCTTTTTCAGTAACGGTCATTTATTTTTGACCACTACACCAAAGGGTCAAGTACCTGGACTAGGTGTTAAGTGCATTACAAACGACACACAGGTATTAAAATAACCTACTATAAGGAAATGGAAGGAACACATTAAACACGTACACATGCGGGCTATGTACACAAGTGTTAAAGTAAAAGAGCATCACCACAAAAACGAAAAGAAAACAAAAAAAGAAATGCTTAATCCATGAGGTACATCAGTTTTTGTGTAATTTTTTTGTTGCTTTGTTTGTCCTTTTTCTCTTCTTCTTTTTTTCTCTTTGTCTCCTTTAAATTATCGTTCGAATTTCTTAAGGGACTTCAGGTATGCCTATAACGTGCATGTATATGTACATGTTTTTAACTCAATAATAGTTTTCAGAAAGTACCTATTTGCACACTGCATTGTATTACCTGATTGTTAACCTAAAGGTTACAAAAAATTGCTAGTTTCACTCTGCAGAGTACAATGACTTTAGAAGCTTCTCGTTGCATTGCCATTGTGCAGTTGCAATCCACAATGCTTTTAGTACTCGCTATTGCTTGTAATGCTTTTGTTTTCAACCTTCAGTTCAGATTAAGCGCTTGTCTATCAGTGTATATCAGTCAGTAATAGTTAAGGGCTAAGAAGCGCTCTAGACTTTTGAGGAAATCTTGCCGACTGTATATATAATGGACCTGAAAATGAAATTAGTTTCCACAACCCACAGATGTACACCAAAGAACGAAGCAAGCTGTAGAATACACTAGCATCGTATCAGTTCTTGAGACTTTTTTTTTTCACAGTCTAATAGATGTTTCGAATCTTCCAGAATATGTGAAAAAATCATTATCTGAATGACTTTTTTCTTTTTTGCTTGAAATTTCAGACTTTTTCACAAGTGCTCGGTAAAGACATTGTGCGTCAAATGAATTCCTTCTGGCAAAAGTCTTATTTGTTAATTTCTAACTTCCCCAATATACTAAGGAAGTCCTTTGGAAAGTGTTTATGTTGTTTATGTATAAGGGCCAGCTGTATAGCCGAGTAGATAATAGTCGCGATTACGAAATCGGCGTCCGCCGTCCGATCATAGCTCAATAGGTCAGTGCGGTTTGATCATAGCTGGTTCGTGGCTATAGTATAGTCCAGTAGGCTGTAGCCGAGCCCTTTTTCTTTTCTTCTTTCCCCCTTTTTTCTGACCGCTACCACGTTCCACATATAGGGGATACTCCTAAGTGCATTGACCTTAATAAAAGAAGACCATCGAAAAGTGTTTCCAATGCTTCTGTTAAAAGATTGAAATATGAATATTTTGATACTGAGAATGCACTCGGCTCTGGAATTGTGAATTATATCGCTGCAAGTACTAATATCGATGCAAGTACTTACATCGGTGCAAGTACTAATATCGATACAAGTACTAATATCGTTGCAAGTACTAATATCCATGCTGTAGGCTGAACACGAAAGTACCTGGACAGACGGACAGGCAGGCAGCTAAGCTTAGGACGATTCTGAAAATGATTCTGAATCGATCGGACACATCCGCACACATTTAATATGCAGGATATAAGAACATGTCTATAACATTTATCAGAACTTTGAATGCGTTTTTTTGAAAAGTGGATTTCATTCTCTTTTCTTTTTCCAATATTTTTAAAACAATCTTCTTTAATTTCCGAGGAAACATGTGGTAATGAAGTTTCTTGACAACTTAATTAATTTAACAACTATTATGTTACGGAAGCTAACCTTAAAGTTAAACGTTTTCCTTAAAGTAGTCGTCAGTTAAACAACAATTATTATCTTGAATTTATTCCCCGTATCTCTCTATTAGCTGTAGATATGTGGATGAAATGATTTTTTCCCCCTGAGTCTTTTTAATTGGAGATGACTCGCGGAGTGGCAATGGTGTTGAATTTTTTCCTGTGTTTCAAAAATTGTTATTGCCTACGCCTTTTGTAGCACAAGGGTTTATTAAGTTTGGACGGATGTACGCAACAGCCAGAAGGACTTGAGATAAACCCGCCTTTTATTAGACCGATTGATTCAGAATCACTTTTTGCATCGACCTAAGCTTGCCTGTCCATCTTTCCGACTCCTTTTATGTCTTCAGTCTACATGCCGTAAATGTTCGGATGCTTGAATGAAATTTGACAAGCTTTGACTTAAGAACGCACGCAATTGTTTCGAATCGGACCATTTCTTCAACCTCTTTCCATGCCGCTTTATTTTAAAGAAGCGTTATATGAATAACTGTACGGTGCCGTAGAGTGCGCTGTGGACCTATGTAGTGCTTTTATTTGTTTTGTTTAATTCAAATGTGTCCGTTACAGTGTTTTCTCCAGAGTCCCTTCAATTAAAGATATCTCATGAGATTAGCTTTGGTGTTGAATTTTTTAATTTTTTTCAAAAATAATTTCTTTTTTTTCTAATAATTGATTATATGCTTAGCAGCCTTCGGGAATATTACTACTCTATAGCCTCCCCTGTCATTCCACAGAAGTTGTCAATACTGCGCTTTTTTTACGGTGTGGTACAGTGGCTCTCTTCTTAACCCGAATGCTTGCAGTTTTGATTGATAACATGATGTTTGTGTTTATGTTTTTGTTATTCTGTTGAAATAGAAAATGGGGAAAATTATTATTTTTACGCTTGGTAATCTCAACTCTAGTAAATTGAAATTATTAAGCTTAAATGTATTTACTCTACTGTATGTATACACCTTGCAGTTTATGCGGACTTTAGTCGGCCCTTTATTGCAATTTAAATAAATTGTTTTTGTATTCTTTAATCCTGCAATTATTGCATTTGTTTTACATCAATGTATCTGTAATTTTATCAAAAAGTGTACCGGTATACATGTCTAGCTGTACTGTTTCGTCGTTAATATTGTACAGCGTTTATATTCTCATCTCTCTTCCCTTCCAATTAACAACTTAATAAATTGTGCAACAACGATATGCAGCTTGATATGATTAAGAGAGATGCGGCCATAAGTCCATCTGCAGTAAGTGCAAAAAATCAACTGCGCTGCCATCAATGTAATCGATTTGATTGTTTTCTATATTGATACGGATTATAAATAATTGCATACGTTCGGATATCGAGTCTATATTCTTTTCAAATCTCGTTGGTGACTGATGGTGGAAAAAGAAAAGTATTTATATTGCAAACAGTTTCTATTGACAATTATACGGAGATTATTATTTATATTTGTTATAAATTTCTTTCTCTCTCTCTCTCTCTCTCTCTCTCTCGCTCTTTCTTTATAATATCGCGGCTTTATGAAACAAAACTGCTTACTCTTGCATATGAAAAACTCTACATTAATTCCTTACCCACGTTCACACAGTAACGACTTATGTATGATTCCAAAGGCTTATCTATCACGCATCTTATCAAAGATTATGCCAGAGTTACAAATATTAAATCGTTAAAGGTTTAAATGAAAGAGTAAACTAAGATGGTCGTTGGTCCGTAGTTTTTGAAAGCTTTTAAAAATAAACATAAATGCGCAGTAATACCTGAGCATTAAGTAAATATGAAATTTGTAAAAATTTGTTTTTTTTAAATGAAATATTTTTTTAAGGAAATACAAATTTATTATTTATTTGCACACGGATAGCATGTGTTTGTGTATATAGGTGTATGTGTGGTAGCAATTTATGTCATATAATAAAAAAAATGTAACATATTGACGGCATGGGTTGATTGTGTAAGCGGGTGTCTATATGCACGTATGTATGTAAGCGGATGAATTTTTGTTTTCATTTAAGCTTTAACGTATTATTTATTTAGGACTTCAAATATTAAAAAGGATTTGTTTTACTACCTTTCATATCGTTTTTGCTGATTGTTATTTTTGGCGATTAATTATATATTATATGCATGTATGTATGTATGTATGTATGTATGTATGTATGTATAAACAAAATATATACGAAATGTAGACGCAAATGTAAATATATATAGATATGTGGACGCGCGCGCACGCACTCAAACACACACACAAGCAGCAACATTTTAGAATTGTAGATATCTTGGGAGGATATATATATACGTTTAGTGTGTGTGTGCGTGTGTGTGCAAATACTTCACACCAACATTACAATACATAATAGAATTGCATTTTAAAATAACATCAAAGCGGTCATTAGGCGCGTGGAAGAGGGGAAGGGCGGAGGCTACTACAACAGCCAAATCGTGCTTTGTAGTGACGATTTTTCCTTTGAGATGACAAGAAACGTTATGGTATGATGATACTTGAGGAAGTTACAAGGCACATACGTACGTGCTGGCTGGAGAAGTGCTCAGGGTATGTAAGCAAACTTTATTTGTATACGCTGTTAACAAATATTTGATTGTAAGCACCCGATTTTCGCCAACTTTCCCCTTAACAAGGAAAAGTCTTAGCTAATAAATAATGTTGGAATAAAAGTGCTTCACTTTAAATTGTTATTTTAAGGATATTGCAAAAGATTCGATTGAAAAGAGGACAAATGCAATCCCACAACCATAAGACCGTTCATGTTCAAATATTCTTCCTCATTCTCTACCCTCAGAGGCTGTTTGTTAGAAGATACCGTTTTCGTTGCGTTTGTCAAACAGAGAATCGCAACTTTTTTACTATGCTTGTTGCGAAACGACAGAGAAAACAAAACCAAAATTTATTACTCTCTCTACGAATGCATGCTCGTCATTGCATCAAAATAGTCAGGGCGCATTTTTATTTTTCTGACAGCAGCATTAACTTCTTGCGAATCGATCTCATGGTAGTTTATTTTATTGTTTGTTTGTTTGTTTGTTTTAAATGCTTCTGAATGAACATAAACACTTTTCGAGGAAAGTTTCATTTTTGCGACCAGGAGGAAGTTTTGTGCTGATACAAACCGTAAAACCGAAAGACGGATATGCTTAAATCGATCTAAAGTTTAATGCCGGTCACGAATATATAATATAAACTGTATGGTGTCGTTTGGGCGTTGCAAACGTTTTACCAATGTAAATGTGTGCCTTTCCCGCGGTGGTCGTTATAAAAATACGAATTCGTTTTTAGCTTGAATAATAAACCGCGAAAATATCTCAATTAGCAAAGAGGATCCACCGCACGAGGCGAAAAAATAAACTAAAGGATAAACGAAAATATCGCTGACAAGCAACGGTGCTGGAGAATGGTGCTTGGAATTGCACATACAATAGCTTTACAGGGACGCCTAATATCCACCCTAGTATATAGACAGAGATGTTTGCTTTAAATAAATTGTTAGGGAACAAAACATTATTCATTTTCTACTGTCAGTCATCTTTGTGTAACGTACGATAACAGTGGACGCCTTCGGCGACTTTGTGAATATGGAAATCTTGCACAAGATTACATGGTGGGGTTTAGATGACCGTCCATTGAAAGATAGCGGACCTACGAGATATTTCAAAATGCATAGTGTATCGCACATTGATTGGGTAATTCTACTTGGACCAGAGAAAGCTCAGCCCGAGATGGATGTCTGCTTATCGGTCAAAGTGTATGTACACTTTCGTTAGAAAAATATTTTATTATTCCAAACTTGAAAAAGAAACTCGAGCGTAATGCATTTGCTGACGATGGACCCTGTGATTAGTGGTTGTTTTGAGAAGCTCGAAAAGGTGACTTTTTCGGCAAGGACTTAGTATGCAAGCAGATGACTCCTACTGCTCTTGATCATGGATTCACCTGACTGAGATGAATGTGGAGCAAATCGGTCAAGCGTTATGCCTCTCCGACTGAGCACTCACTTTAACTACAGTTAACTACGATCACACACCGTACTAACATTTAAACCCACAAACTCAGACTTGCTACTGAACTCTAGCAAATAAATTAGAGAAACGGGAGGCCTCCCTTTGTTACACTATTCACACAAGCGCTGAACGATAACACGGTTATTATAAAGTTGAAACAATACTACAGCAATACGTTGAGTTTAATATTAAACTCAAAACAATAAAATTTAATGAGTTTTCCAATTCGCTCAATTCTCGTGAACTGAAGGCTGTGTTCAATTTTTTTCTTCGTACATTTAAAAATTAAATTCATTTTGTCTTTATACCCATCACCGAACGATAGGGGGTATATTTATTTTGTCAAAACGTTTGCAACGCCCACCAGCAAGCATCAGAGACTCCACAAAGTATACATATTCTTGATAAGGATCAAATTATAAATTGATTTAAGCATGTCCGTCTGTCTATATAATGTCTATTGTGAACCTTTTCTTGGGTGGGTACATTAACTTGTCGGTTTAACTCCACGGTGCCCGATGACACACCGGTTAATTTTGCGTAACCAGCACCCTCCAGAGAGTTAGACAATCCCTGTAAGCTGGGGGCCTAAACTACACTGGAGAAAGCAGATATGTTTATTGTGTATGGTACAATAAACCCACTCTAGGAAGTGTTGAGGCCTATCATTACCTCTAATTATACGCGTTAGGAATGATAGAAACCACAACCGTCACGATACTCCCCGAAGGGCCGTACCCAGCAGTTAGGACTCACACGTTGATTAACTGCTACGTTTAAACTGGGGACTGGACGTAGTAGCTTCCACCGTGGTTTCCACATGTATGCAAATATGCAAACTTCCCACCGAGGGATATTGGCAAGCACCAATCTGCAGTACACCAATGCTGTCACCTCTACCCACAGGTACTCCACGTAGTGATTGGACTCCTGACCTCCGTGGAGCTTAAAGTTAGACTATGAAGCCTTTACCCTTATTTTAAGCGACATAGTCAGTCTTGCCTTCGGATTAACCATACAATTCCGTCTAGCTAACACCGGACTACCCTTCTTCAAGGTATCGGGTGCTGCAGCTGACAAGGCGGGCGGTACCATGCTTAGTATATCAACGTATTTTGCGTAACCAGTTAACAGCTGGTTATTAGTATATCCTTCTTAGCAATAGTCTATGAGAAAAGAGTGCTCCTTCCAGTGAACCCCTAAGCTTCAGAAAACATGTCGCCAAGTTATAGATAGTTAGGTTTATTGCTCATCGCTCATAAAGTCCAGCAGATAAATGTACAACAATTTGAACGCATATCCTTTGGGCGATGCTGTAGATTTTGCGTACAAAAATGGGAAAAATTTATCACGCCTACCCAATGCTACAGTGTGTCATAATGTACAATTTTTTCCAAAACAAAGAAACAAGTGGTGATGGGTACAAAAGCTTCGGCACGACCGAATATAATTTTCTTACTTGTTTATTTTTTAATTGAAAATCTCAAAAAAGTATTAACCGTTTGCACTCTATTACATGTGACCAATTGTTTCAAATATTTTGCCAGTCGCTTTCACGGTCGGTCGTAAAAGTGAAAGAAATTTTATTTTGTAACGTTCAACTTCATCCGCCGTCTCAGTCGCGCATTATCGATGGTCGGTTCTGTTTAATAAGTTAAATTAGTCGTTCACCAGTGTATAAAGAAATCATTCGTTTCCCTCTCTCTCTCGGTTGCTGCTCTTTAGCACAAATTTCTCTTGCAATTCTATTCAGTATTAGTTTAATGTACATCTTCATTAAATGCCTCATGTGGACCATAATGAAAATTGTTAAAAGAAAATAAATAACTGTTTTCCGATGTAAATCCATTTAGGCTTTCATGCGCAATATTAGGGGGATTTGCTAGGTTCGTTCAAATAATTTAGCGAACTAAGCGCAAAAGTTCAGATGTGAGTTAATGAAATGCATTTTGAAAAACTCACTTGGATTATTAAAACTTTCTCTCATCGGTAATATATACTTATATACATATATATATATATATGTATAATGCAGTATAACAAAAGTGCTTAATACGCTTAAAAACATTCATACAAACGCTCTTAATTATTTAAATAAAAAATTACCTCTTACGACTGTGTCTAAATTAATGTTTAGTAGTGTCATTCATAAAAGTAATTTGATCCTCATGTAAACACACACTTAAACGCATATATATATATATATATATATGTATATATATGTGTGTGTGTGTGTGCACACTAAAGCAGAGAAAAAGAGCCTATTAATCATAATAACGCTGCTGCAATCACAACTTTGCCAACCTGCCATTGTGTGTGAGGGTTTGATTATATGCATGCGTGGAAATTTTATCGCTTACATTGACATTTGATGTCTGCGCATTTTGAATGAATAAGAATTGAGAAATCAAGAAAAAAAGTAAAGGAAAAAATACATGAAAAACAAAAAAACATTTTTTCATAATAATAAAAAATACACATGCACATATGTACACGATACGTACGTGCATGTAAAAAAGCAGATATAAAATGCATATCGCTACCAAACACCAAAGTGGGTGCATTCACATGTCTCAAGAGCTTGTTATAGGCTCGATACATGCATGTATGTATGTATGTATATATATATATATATATATATATATATATATATATATATATATATATATATGTGTGTGTGTGTGTGTGTGTGTGTACGTATGTATATATGTATTTATGTATCTAAGCGTAAATGTGTGTAAGCTCGCATAAAACGGCGACAACAACAAGCAAACAACATTACTGGAATGCATTTCTTAACATTAAATGGAAGTTACATACACTCGCTCGCACATAGACGGGGCTATACACACTTGACAGAATCGCACAAGACCAAGGTCTCCTATTATACTTTACACGAGCGCGCATCTATATAAGTAATCCTATGTGTTATGTATGCATATAATACGTAGATATATATATATATATATTTATATATATAATATATAATATATGTGTGTATTATACCTGTATGTGTATGATATATATATAAAAGAGGAAAAATCAATTTCTATGCGCGCCAGAGCATAACAGACCTGACGTTTTAATTTTTTCTTTTTTTTTTTTTCATTTCTTTTTCTAGATTATTTTTTTTTTGAGTTTTCTGTTTAAGTGCATATTAAACATACGCAAACAAGAGCATATACATATAATTATGCGTATGTATAAGTATTTACGTGATACATGACATTTTAAGTACAGTTCACAAAAAAGTGAAATTTCTATACTCGTTTTTTTTCTTTCCCGCTCTCGTTATTTTCTCAAGTAAAACAATCGGTTTCACTAGAATGAAATTTTAATTGCATTTATATATAATAAATATATAACGTTCACCGCACATACATACATTGAGGTTCTTTTCTTTCTCTCTGTCTCTTGACAAATATAAAGAAATATATATGTGTTCATAAGCACGAGTATCTGTACGTGTGACTCGTCGCTCCAGCAGTGAGACCAGCTTCCTAAAGGGGAAGTTTATTAAAGCGATATATTTGCTAAAGGCCATAAAAGACCGCTACAGCGTGCGGTTGTGGGACTGAGCAAAGCAAAAAAGCAAAGAAAAAACCCAAAAAAATTTAACCAACCATGTCTAATGTGTTGAGGTTTCAAGTGGAATTATATTAATTTGTGACAAAATAAACGAGAAAGCTCTGCTGGTAAATGACCACATTTCACATTTTACTCACTGGCTGCATAGGTATTAACTTCTTTTACGATCATGCAGAGAAAATATGTTTTACACGTTTTGTCAGCTCGTTGGCAATAAGTAGAACTACGCTTAGCAAAATCAGATATAAGCACGTCTCATTGTCCCTCTTTCCTTCCTTTCGAATGAACGAAGAAATGATCTCAGTTTAAAGTCGAAGCTCGGATACGCAACATTCTAATCTTTCTATATGGAAATCTGTGAAAATTGAAATTTGAAGAAAAGTTCTGGTTTATACTACGTAGACATTACACGACTAATAAACGTTAGTAGGTAAGACAGTGTGTAACGTGCACAATGTGGTTTTCAATGAATTATTTTATCGTAATCGACTTCAATACAACCGTATTCCTAAATGTAATGGCAGCCTGCTAGATCTATGTTGCGCTAATATGCCGGAAATAGCTTTAAATGGCTGTCCATCTTTCAGTTTACCTGGGGATCCGTATCATCCAACAATTTGCATCTCCTTCACATCTATGTACCACATAATCTCAAATATCGGACTCTTTACATTCTTTCAAAACAACCATCACTAGTACGCCCGATTTGCCTATGCCGTATATAAAGTAACTTGCAATCTTAACATCCTACTAAGATTCGAAAATCGACTGGTGTTGTTTATCGTTATCGGTTGCCCAGTGTGGACTGTGGGTGTGCCTCTGTACTAGATGTATAAACACTTTTTTTTTCTCTTCTCCTTCTCTTTTTTTGTTTGTTTTTCCCTACTTCTCTTTGTTTACTTTGTACCAGTTTTTAGTAATAATTAGTATAAGATTTACTTTTCAGAGTCAATTGAATGCGGTTGTGAATCTACTTTAGTTGGCTTTCATGTGTAAATTAATAAATAAATAAATAAATAACTTTTGGAAATCGGCAAACAATGCGCTTCTACATTATGTCAACATACATATAGTAACCATAGCAGTTTACTTTTGTTGTACCCTACCCCACTTGTCGTACAAAGGTATATGAAGTTTGTGCGGGTGCATGACTTGAGAAGGACTTGAGATAGACTCACCTCGATTCAGGGTCTCTTTCTAAGTAGATCTAAGCTTGTCCATCTGCCTTTCCTATTTTCTTTTGCCATAAATTGTGTAATATTTTAATGAAATTTGCTACGCTGACTTGTTTTAGACGAACGCTGTTAAAACTGGTTGGTTTAGATTGCTTTTCAAGCATTTCGACTATAACGTTTACATTGAGGGGACTTTGTGTGAATAACTGTAGGGTGGTGTAGGCTGTTTAATGATGAGCCCTAGGCCACAATGGTGTTTTTATTTGTTATGTTTATCGTTTTGATGGAAACGGGGATCAGTTTACGATTCTCATTATCGAGCTAGCTCACGTGACGAAATACAAAAACAGTACAAATATGAAATTTCATATTCGATATCAAGCGAAATTCATACACTATCAGGCACCATAAACTGATTACTCGCTAACATTGCTCGATAGCGAGAACTATCAACGACAAAATTGACATTTACGTCCGAGCTAGCTCGACGACAAGCACCGTAGACCAATCCCAAATTCAAATGTGCATCATTTTCCTAGTTTGCTTAGCATTTGAGCTTTAAACGAATCTATTGATAGCAATGCGTTGTCTTCAATGACGATCTTTCAATTCACGAGGAACCCGATCGATCTACTTAGCACGTCCGCTACATTTCAGCGTACGTTTTTAAGGAGTGGGGCGGGGTCTAAGCTTGTCCGTCCGTCCGTCTGCTTTATTTTTTTGCTTTCAGCCTATAGACTGCTGTTTTTGAGATATTTTTGGGGAAATTTGATACATTGGCGTTTTTTTTGACCCAAAGACGAACGCTATCCAAAATGATTTTGATCGGTCAATTCTTTCAACCATTTTCCGTATAAAGCCCTTTACACAAAAATTATTACTTTTAAACTAATTTATTTTTTTAATTTAAATTGTTAAATTTAAAATATCCCACGTATCTCTCCTGTAGATGAAATGAATTCTGTTGAATTTCAAGTTAAACAGTGATCGAAATGCATGCAAGCACCTATTATATAAAACTACTATTATATTAGTGGCAAGTCGGTGTTCGCGGGTTCAAATCTCAGAGCGGCAGAGTATATTTAGTCGTAGCTGTGGTGAGAGCTGCCCAATTAGCAAAGGCATAACACTTAACAATCGAACATACGCTCATTAAATTGCGGTCAATCTCTCTCTCATTTGAACCGTCACCGCTTTACACACATAGAAGACACCCTCTGAGTAATTGGTCATAATAAAAAAAAGGATATTAGATTTGGCTCTAATTAAAATACGTTCTTTCTTATCGAAGTCGTCAATCGCCCTATTCACGTTAACAGACTGATATTCAATCGTCAGGCGATTCGGTGCCATTTCATCAAACTTTGTGCTTCTTAAAGTCACACCTAATAACGTAATGCTTATAAAATTTAAGAACAAAGCGATTTTGTTTAAACTTGTAAACGTTGACATGTTAGCAGTAGCAGTGTTAGTACATACAATACATCATAATTAATGTAACAGGGCGTTGGAACAATAGCACAATTTTACAGTTCTATCAGGCTAAAAGCAGGGAAAAAAGCAAAGGAAACGTACAATAAACCATTTGTGGGCGAACTAATCTCATTACCAAATACTAACGGATATTTTCATGCGGGTGTTTCTTCGAAATTTTTCCGCTTCTTTAGGTAGAGTGGATTTCTTCCTAAAGGCTCCTTCTAATATTAGATGAAATAAAAAAATTTCAGGAACTTATACATTATATTACATATACATTCATGACATTTCCGGATTAAATTATTAACCAATATTTTTTAGACTACTTACCAGTCAATGTCATTAAGATATTGAAATTTTTGTATTCAAAACACAGGCATGTTGTATGAGGATGAGAAAAAGAATATTTTATTCGAAGTAGTGCCTACATTCTTCTCACCTGTCTGACAATCTATGGATGCCACGCCTTCACGAAATATTCCCTTCTTGCCACGAATCGTGCGAATCGAATCGACTCGTTTTTTTCACATCTTCGTACTAATCAAAGCATTGCTAATCGGTGCAAGCACATTTTAATCGGAATCGACTCTGATGAGCAAGCCGCATGAACTAACTATTTCCAGTTAAGTGGTTCCGACGTATCGCGAACTGTTCTTGCAGATGGATGGACGGCAAAAGAGAACTATTTTGTTGATATTCTGATCGTTTCTTGAACATCGGACGGTTTGAATCGATGAATTGCGGTTAGTAGCAAACAGTAGGAGTTCAATATTAATCGTCTCACCACACTTTGAGAGACGACGTCCTTCTAGTCCCATCAAACACAGAGTATCGTCTTCTTGCCATAGCGATTCAGGTTTGTAATAGACGTGGATGGAATTATTCATGGGTTTTTCTGCCTGTGATTCTCAAATGGATCTACCTTTCAGCCCGAATGGCAGGATGAAAGATGACTTCCGATCAATGAAAACTTGACATTTTCATAGTTATTTGTTTTTTGTATGTTGAGATTGAATGGATTTACCCAATGAGAAGACTTCATAGCCTTTTTCCTCCATTGAGATCAAGTGTCCAAGTTATCAAAAAAAAAAAAAAAACATACCTTCAAACAGCTAAGGTCATCTACGACTAAACTCCGATTCCATATTGGTAAGCGGTCATAGAATTCGCAAACTGATCGAAAAGTAAAGCAATAAGGCCCTTGAGTGTTTTAAATAGACTTTAGCGACCTACGAATATGTAGCTCAGCAGTGCAATCAAAATTTTAGTAAGTTCGTAACCGTGGACGATTATAAAGATATTATCATTAATAATAAACATGAAAATCGTTATTGTCCTGGTACCAAGATATCCCCGCATTTTACAAAAACACATGTCTGTAGAAGTTTTACACGAAAAGCTCAAGATATGCGTGCAAATTACAGGAAATTAATAAGGAATACTCGGCAGACGTTGAGGTAAGCACTGCCAGTAGTAAAAATAAAAAAAATAAAAAAGGGAATGAAAAAAGACAAAAAAAAATCGAAAAAAAGACAACAACAACTACGACAACAGCAACGGCTGTATGACAGGATATAAAAGAGGCGAAGTAAAAGAGAATTTGATGAGACCGTTCGTTGTAATAGGTTTTTTCATGCAAATTTTCAATGTGTGTGTATATGCTTGTATATTACTACAATATATATAATTACATTAGACGTCATAACGAAGCCGTAGACGAAACCTCATGATGATTGGTGGTCTCAAAAAATGTGGTGGCATTTTTTACTTTTTTTTTTTGCTTACCTACGCTTAAATCAAATTTGTTCACATAAAATATTGCATTTGAAAAGGGGTTAGAAATAAGATTTTCATAAAGAAAATGGCGGTTTATATAATAGATAAATGAGCGAAAAACTTGTATTTAGCTTACGGCATATTTCAAATACCCACCACTAACTTATGCCTCTGCGAAACATTTGTTTCAAGTCTCAAATCAATCAATATCTGTGGAAGATTTACGCACATGTATGCAGAATATATGAAAAATGTCGCTTCTCTTGGATTTTTAGGTAAATGAAGGAACGTTTGCGGGGGGAGGAGTTCCGTCCATCTTTTAACATTTTATCTAAGAACCCTACTTAGTTCTATTTCCATATGCTATTTTAATTCTGGCGGCGGTTCAGAAAGTTTGAAAGCATATATCGATGGATGGATGGACGGATGGACGGACGTAAGCAGTAGAGTCTGATTATTTCGTTGTCGATAAATGGCGGCATTTAAGGTCATGTGTTCAAAATGGGTGGAAAACATTGTTTAGCCCAGATTTTTGCGTAATTGAAGGAATGCTTTTGGGGAATAGTCCCGCCCATCTTTTAACGCTTTATCTGAGAATACTAATTAAGGGACTAGTTCTATTTCCGTATGCTTTTCTAATTCTGGCGATGCCCTAGGAACTCCAAAAGATTATTGAAATGGACGGACGGATGGATGGAAACAATGAAATCTGAATTTTCCTTTGCCGATACATGGTGACATTTAAGATCATTATTCGTTGGAACTCTAAAAGCATGGATGGACAGACGGACGTAAAAAATAAAGTCTCAATATTCATTTTTTATTTATTTATTCCCGTAGTGTTTGTGTCTGCATGTAAAAGCATATCAAAGCACAAGCCGCTAACCCGGTTTCCCTTGACTCATAATACGTGCGTAACTTATAGTTATTTGCGAACATTTCAAACTGAATGAATGAACGGCTAAACGAAACTGAATGAATCTAAATGACACATTTCGTTGCTTTTGTGAACATAAAACCGAAATTTATGAAATATAAACAACAAAAGAGTAATTTTTGGTTTGTTGCTATGGAAATTGAAATTGAAAAACACACGAAACTGTTCCGCTCATTAAGCATTTCAGCAAAATATGATATTTCGGTTTAAAAACTCACGAATTTCAAAATTTAATTTAAAAAAGTTTATTAGAAAGAAGAGATCAATGAAGCATTTAAAGTCAATAAAAAAAAAAGAAGAAAATTAGAAACCAAGCCCTCAAGTCATTAGCATTTAACCACAATTTTGTGTACATATATATTATTTTTCAATATAAAATAAATATACAGGAGAGTGACATTAAATTAAAAGTTGAACATCCTTTTATCTCTGCGAGCGCATTTCACTTCACTTGTTTACCGGTTTTTTATAGCATGACTTCCTTAAACATTTGTTTACTAAAAGATTTAAAAAAAAAGGAAAAAAAGGAACAAAAAATGAAAGAACGAAAGAGAATGTAATTCATTCGGTCATTGTTCCACAGCATATGTTGAATTTTAAATATATATACTTTTTCCACTTTTTTTTTATATTGCCTCACGTATCCACAACTGTTGACGATTCTTTTGTATGAAACTGTCAAGTCATATCACATCACATCTCATCACCGATGTGACTGTTTTTCCTTTTTTTTTTTAAATGTCTACCAGTTTTATTTCCTTAGCTGGCTTCGAGAGCGCAATAAATTTGCAACAGCGGGGAGAGTTGAGCAAAGAGTCATTTGTTTTTTGCTTTTCTTGCGCTTTTTGCTTAATTTTATGAATAGTTCTTACTGCTTGCAATTTTATTAGGAAGCAATGTTGGCATTTTTAGAAAGTTTCTTTTGCCTGCAAAAGTCAAAAAAATTTAAAGTATTTTAAGCAGAACAAAAACCAATTTGAACACCCTACATCATCTCACAGTCATTCATATAATGACTTTTCAAAATATGGCATTACATGGGAAGCAGTCGAAAAAGTATTCCGATCCTAACCATTTTCAACAGCGTTCGTCCTTGAATCGAAACACACCGATATACCAAATTTTATGGAAATACTTCAAAAATTGCAGCCTGTAGAGTCAACAAAAGAAGACCATGCGGACGGAAGGACAGATGAACTTAGATCGATTCACAATCTGTAATAAAAGATTGGTCGATCTTAAGCCCTTCCGGATGCTACATACATCTGCACAAACGAAAATTTGGAACACAAGAAGGATATGGTGTAATGAAAACTGCATGGGCCTCAGGACGGCTCGCGTATACTCATCACTTACTTTTGTTTTAACTACCAGCCATTTGGAATGATATTTCTATTCGTCGAATTCGTGGAATGCTGATTAAAATTTCAAATTTTCTAACAAAAGCTTTTGTTTCACTTAAAATAGTGTCGTCATTCTTGCTCTATCAATGAATGACCCAATGATCCATATATTATTCGTAATTGTTTTCTAAGCTCTAAACAGACAATGTTAACTTAACGATAATCTGGACTGCATAGCCGAATAGATAAGAGGTGAGACTACAATCTTTGCGTTCGTAGGTTTAAGTACCAGTACACCACACTTGAGTGTAGCTGTAGTGCGTCCTCTGTTGACAAAGGCAGAACGCCCATCACAAGGCTGCGGCCACTCCTTATTTCTTTCCCTTTTCCCACTTCGTTCCGACCATTACCGTATTACAACTATAAGGAGGATTGGCTTTGGTGATAAGCAAGTCACTGTCGGCTTAACAACTAGTGGCCTGGTATCAACATTGCCCTTAGCGTGAAATCGAAGCAGTATCTCGAAAGTGTTAAAACCTTTTCTTTTAAGTCACGCGGCTAAATGAATACGTTCCCTTCCTTAGGTTCCCAGCATCTTAACGGCCATCTGTGTCCAATTCCATAGCATTCAGTTTAAGCATCCAATCACAATCAGTCGCTGTGTAATCGAAGCGATTTTTGGTGCTTCCCAGAATAACTAGAACTCACAGTTACGCAAATAGAGAAATTGCAAAATGATATGAGCTATAATTCTTGTGAGAAAGTATCATAGAAACAGCAAAGTGCGAGAAGGCGCCTTATTGCATAACACAAGAATCAAGAGTTGACTATTCATAATTTTGACGAACAGCTCCACGCAAACTAAGCATAATCCTCTGATAACATTATGTAATGTAATGTGAATAGTTTAACATGCCCGAAGGAATTCCTGATGCAGCATAACGCGAACTTAGTCCAATTCTACCTTTTGAGATCAGTAGTAAGTTAACATTGGTGTGAAAATGTGAGCCGACTATTACTTACATATTATTCTTGGTACAGTGAAGAAAATAGAAATCCAAAAGGCACCTTAAACCTTATGTCGCAATATTATTTCTTAACTTGAACATGAAAGTAGGCGAGCTTCTCTCTGAAGTGCGTTAAAAGCAGCAGCAAGTACCAGCAAAATAAGAAAGAAAAAATGGTAAAAGTTTATAAAAAGGTGTGTTAGTTTTTGCTACAAACATCACCAGAGTTATATTAGATTTGTCGAATGTTCGTAACATATAGAAATGCGCGTCGTCGATACCATAAAGTTTTTATAATTTTTCCAAACTATATTTTCAGAGATGTCTTACTTTGTGACTTTAATTTGAACTTTAAATTTTTTGTTAGTAAAACGTAAATATCTTTGTCGAAAACCGCTTAAATCGGATTAAGACATATATGCGAACACGCTCTCTAAAGCTCTTGCCGTGTTTCCAACCACTCGTTTCGCCTGCATAATGCAGTACTGCTACCCGTCTGCCCGCTTTATTGAACAACGCAACTGATTATTAAATCAAAATGTGAAGTCTATGAGTGTTTTGTTGTTGTTCGTATATACATATAACACAAACACATACATATATATGTTTATATGGAGAAAGATCCATTGGACTCGTCCAAGCTTTAGGATTCCAATGAGTCCCGCCACCTTCTTAGACGGTCTGTAGATGGTAGCGTATTCGCACAGCGCATGATGGGACGTCTGCATGGATCGGTATCAGGCGTATCTGTATTTTTCAGGTAATATCTGAGGGAGTTATAACACCTGCATCACGTGCATTTTGCTTCCAATGCTTTGCTGATTTTTCCTGCGCCCGTTACCAGTCTCTTAATACCGTTCCTTGGTAAGCCTTAGAAAGATTAAAAAAAAAATTTCGATCGCTTCAGGATTTTGCATGTTATCCTTGCGCATGGCCACGCTAATCTTCTCTCTATCATTCCAATATATTCTGCATATGTCGGCATATGTTTTTTACCGCAGCAAGAATATAAAGCACATTAAGCAAATACAGTGCATAGTGTAGCTTGAGAGCAGTTGCTTACAAAGTGCTTCCAATTCACACAAAAATATGAGTTGATGCCTCATTCGCCCAATCAAAAACAAAGAATAGTGGGTGCAACTGCTTACTCAAGTTTGTTTTTTTTTACATCGTGTGTTTAGTAGCAATTGAAAACGACTTTCACATATATTTACCTATTAACTGCGTTTTTAAAAGGCGCTTTAACTAAATTTTCGTTGTAATTTCCAATCAGTATGATGGATAGGCTTCGGAAATGAATTATTTGCTATCCAATGCCCAAAAAGAAAAAATGTTGTTTATGTTTATCGGCTAATAGCGGAATTTGCTTTGAATGTGTAAAGAGTTAGGAGTCAGTCACGTGTTGTGATATTAAAATTTAAAAAAAAAGTAACAGCATTATAGTCGGGCAAGGCCGACCGTCATATACCCTACAACACTTCGCCTAATACGGTTACTTGTTGGTTTGCGTGGTGATATACCAAAAATTTCCTAAAACATCACATGGTGTGGTCCGAACTCAGCAAACTTTCTACAAAAATTTATTATTTTTCAGTTTTCGTCATAGACAATTGGAAGCTAAACTTTCTTTCCATATAAGAGGCTGCTTTTCATGACATTAAGGACCTATATGATCGAAATTAACTTTTGTGCTAAATTGCTGCTGTGGATCAATTTTCATCATAAATTAAACCTTGTTCGGAAAGGTTACTATTCATGAGAAACTTTACATGGGATGGGGTCGAAGAATTAGACCTATGTGGATGAAATTCGGTCCACCTCATTTCCATGTCAAATTACTACGACGGACCAATTTTCATCATAAAAAATTAACAATTAACCCTTTTTGGCATATAAGGGCTTACATTTCCTTAGAATCCCTTTATGCGGTGGTCACCGGAAAATGGATCTGGATCTGGTCCAAATTCGATAAGGTTGGTTTCAACGTCAATTTGTGAACCAATTTACATCACTAAATATTAAAAATTATTATATAAAGGTTCAGTTTACGTAGGAGCGAACGAAGGATTATGAGAGGGGGCTCAAAAAATTTCCTCCGACCGAACCAAACTTTTCACACC
Source organism: Glossina morsitans morsitans (assembly GCA_001077435.1). Classification (NCBI taxonomy): domain Eukaryota; kingdom Metazoa; phylum Arthropoda; class Insecta; order Diptera; family Glossinidae; genus Glossina; species Glossina morsitans. Next base: position 123,546 of record CCAG010016559.1, on the reverse strand, counting down.
GAAGGCCGAAGTACTACTGTTACTCATAGATTATTGTTGAGAAGTTTTGAAAATTCGAACTTTCTTTCATATAAGAACTCTTCAAAATAGGCTTTGTATGGGGACAGATCGAAAAAGTGGATCGATCCAAACCATTTTCAATAGCGTTCGTCCTTGGATTATGCACGTCGGTGTACCAATATTCATGACAGATCTGACAATTCCAACCCTCGCACGAAAATACATGGGCAGACATTAGACAGATAGACGGACAGACAAGTGTCAGTGTAATAAAAAGTGAGTATATCTTAATATCTTCTGTGTGTTACGTACGTCCGCACAAATTTATACCACACAAATTTATTAGCGCAAGTAATGTAGGGCATAGAAATTAAAAAGTAGATTTAATCTATTTGGCAAGTGAAGCGTTCGTTATGATGTTTCGTTATGATCTGCGATCAGTGTACATGGAGTAAATGAGCTTTTGTTGCCCCGAACGTTGTAATGAAATATCGTATGCCAGCTAGTGCTAGTGGATATTAATGAATGGTGAAGGATGAAATAAATTCCTTCTTATGTTTGCTTAGAAATGAGTTTATGGAAATAATTTGAATAAAATTTTTGCTCCAATTCGGAAAAAATTATATGACGGGCACATCGCAGTACGAATATAAGCCAAGCACTGTTATACAATTATGTTGCAAACGTGAAACGAGTTGATATCTATTGCAAAAGTTTTTGTGGTGCACGGTATGCATTAGTAAAACTCTTTAACTTATTTATCAATGTGTTTTATTCTCTTTATTTGGGACCGCAGCTGGTGCGGCATTAAGTTTAAGCATTTTAATTAACTACGAAATGTTACGTTTGCCGAATGCTTTCCACTCTTCTCTATGCACAGAATTTTAATTAAGTTTAATAACTTGCCACGCTCTACTCTACTATGTATATATATATATATGTATATATATATATATATATATACGTATAGTGGAGACAATTTCGATATCGATTCCATTAGCTAATGTCTATATACGTAGATGTTTGCGTGCACATATACAAATGCTATAAAACAAAAATCTCTATGGTTTCCTCCGGATAAAATATGAGAAAAACAATTTAAAATTAAAAGCATAGAGGAATGAAAACAAATAAATGCGGGTACCCCTAGCATATGAAAACCTTGCACGCACATACGTGTCGTATGGCATAGCATTTCAACTAATTACACTTGGGAATGTTACAATATTTTTCTGAATATAATAATAACCATAGCACCTCTCTTGCGGCACCATAATGTTTATTTTGGCGGTTGGTTTGGGTTAATAATTAAAATTTTAATACGAAAATAAACAAAAACTGCAACTGTTGTTTATTTCCATCTTTCCGTCGTATAAATTTAACTTATCGCATACTCTAGGCTTTTTTTTATTTTTATTTTTATTTATTTATTTATTTTTAAATCATTTCCAATTGCTGAAATTCTAGTCGATGCAACATAATCCCATAAAGACCAGTCAGCCACTGCTATGTCAATTGATTATTAAATAATTTCATTGACAAAGAAAAACTTCCAAAGACATTAAAAACAAATGAGTCACAAAGCGAGTTAATAGAAACAAATGACGAAACGCGGCACATGAGGAATATGAGACAAAGTCGTTATTGTTTAGCTGCCTTGAAAAAGCGCAGCAAAAGTGAAAAATGAGAAGCCCACCACTACACTGTAGTGAGTAAAGAAATCAAAACAATTTACGTATTAGGTTGGTGAAAAAGTATTGCACACTTTTATTTCTTTTTGACCTATTTCGTGGACTATTTAGGCCAGGGAGTCTTTTATAGCTGCCGATATCGACTACACTCGACAGCTGTCGATCATGGACTTACTGCTATCGATATAAAAAATGCATTTTTGTATCCTACGCCAATTGTGAGTTTGTGTGAATGCATGCAATACCCAGAAGGACTTGAGACAGACCCGCATAGTATTACATCGATCGAGTCAGAATGATTTTCTGGTTCGATCTAAACTGGTCTGTCGGCCTATCTGTCTTATTCCTTGCGTTCAACTTCAGGCCACAATTTTGAAGATATTTTAATAAAAGCTAGTACACCGACATGTTTTGGCCCAGACACGAACGCTATAGAAAATGGTTTGACCTCTTATTTTGACAAGATGTTATATTAATAACTGAAAAGTGGTGTACGGTGTTTAATGGGAGGCCGTGGGCCACAATAGTGTTTTTACTGGTGCTTACTATCGAATGAAACCATTCTTCGATCGTAAAATTGCTGTCGATTACTATAGAGCTTACTCGACACCGACAAACATAAACCGGTAACAGGTTGCAACAGGCCCGCTGCGCGTGATTTTGTTTGTAAACAACCTCTCCAAACACCGACCCCACCATCGATCCCGACCAATTGGAGCTGAATTCTAACCAAAGCAAAGCCTTAATTGAAGAGCACCCCCGCAATAATGTTTGACAGTTTAAGTAAATCGCAGCCAACAGTTGAAAGTCCTTTAAAACGAGGATGCCTTGCAATTTCCCACACGCATGCTGGGAAGACTGTTCCATTTTGTTGAGATTTTTCATTTTTATTTCTCTCTCTTCAGTCCCGCATTGCTTACATGTGTTATACGTCTTGTTTTTGTTGACTCCTTCCATTGTCGCGACCTAAAAATTGCGCAAGGAAAGAAACGAGTAAAGTTAAAAAAGAGTAAAGTTTTGCGCTCCCTACGTTTATTGCAACCTATTACAATGCAGCAGATTCTTCATGAGTTTAAAGAGCGTCATTTAAGACAACGACTTGTCAAAATAAAACGTTATATTTGTAGTGATTGATCCAATCATTTCCAATAGCGTCTGTCCTTGACGCAAAACCTGTCAGTGTGCCAGATTTAATCAAAATATCTCACAACTTACTGCCTACAAGTTGGGCACCAGAAAACAAGACGGACATATGAACAGACAAGCTTCGGTCAATTTAGAAAACTATTCTGAATCGATCGGTGTAATAAAAGGTGAATCTACCTGAAGTCCTTCTGGATGTTGCATACATTCTCACAAATTTAATATATCCTTGTATCGCAAGTGGCGTAGGGTAGAAAACAAAAAGAATTTTAGTAATCTTATTTTATTGAGGAAACGCTACTTTCTCCTCGTCATTTCTGGGGAATTATTGCAGAACCAAATACAAGTCCTAGTGGGTACCACTTTTATGCGTTACTTGTTTCGAAATTCGCATAAAATGTCACAAAATCGCATTTTATTCAATTTTTTTATTGATAATTTCCAAGAGTTCTACGATCACAAAATTTCGAAACCGTCAGGGTGAGACTACAAGCTCATCGAGCGAAATAAGAAAACATATAGACATAGATAGTTAAATTTCTCTTCTTCTTTTTTTTTTTTAATACAAAAAAACGAACTTTTACTTCACCGCATTAAAAAAAAAAAGCGAAAGCCAAAGCAAAAGCGAAATTCTCGTCAATCTATTATTTGTTGATTTGCATGAAAGAATTTATTCATTTTTAACTGTGCCTTAGAAAATTTTTATAATAATTACCGTTAGAAGAGTAATTGTCTTGAGAAAAGTTAAACGAAAAATTTCCCATAAGAAAGTTTTTTCTAATAAGCTTTGAGTTTCTGCAAAACTGAAGCACTAAGAAAAGAAAAATTTAATTCAAGTAAAAATTAAAAAACAAAACAACCAAAGCAGATCACTCACTTTAGAAATATAGTAAATAAAAGACATTTTTACTTATTACCAGGGAATGAAAGCAGGTCGAGCCTTGAGCCAATTCGACTAACGAATTGATTGCTTTACCTCAACTGATTTATCTCTGGAAATGATACAAATGCAAAAGCTGAAGAAGTCGGCTAAACAACTGGGTGTAAGGGTTCCCTCATTTCTCATTAATAGAACCGTGACTTTATTCTTATGCCTATTAAATGTGCACAAAGTATGGGGCTGAAGAAAAGATTTATTTTTGAAGAGAAATGCTAGCGCATCTACTTGAAAAAGTTGCTATACGAGGAATTTTTCATACAACCTGCAACGCCGTTCTTCTTCTTCTTCTTCTTCTATAAACGTCATCTACAATTATATTTGCAAACCTTAGTTTTCTATTTTAAGCTAAGAAGCTGCCCAAGCTTCAACGGTTTACCACGGCCTGATGGACGCACTCGTACATTAAGCTGAACTTATATATATATCAAGTGCGTAAACTAAATTCTACCCATTGAAATTGATTGGTTTATAAAGCAAACTACGATGTACTTAAAAAGTGGTTCGGTAGACTTTGTACAAAAAATTTTAAACTTGAAACTGGCTAAAATTCGCACACGTCGCGTTCGTCTCCAGAGAAAGCAACCACAAGGTGTGGTGTATTCTCTAGACCTGTTTCCAGTCATATTTAGTAGGTCAGTCGCTCTGCAAAATTAGACACCGTGGAAGTAGGTCGATGAAAATTTCCGCTCGAAGTCATGAAATTTCCGCCGCGAGGGCATCAACGAACTGCCCGCTAGGAGACAAAAGATCATAGATACTGATGGTGAATACTTTGATTATTAAGCTTTGTCACGAGTATATAGAGTGTATGAAGAGATTACAAAGAGTATATATATATATGTATATATATATATGTTTCGATTACAGCAATTTAAAGTCCGAGTTGCTTGAAATCAGATATATTGACATTCAGACATATATGTATATCGTATATCAGCGACACAGATATTCACTTGTCATTACACAGATAAATGTATGTATGTATAAGTGATTTCTATGATCCGGCACATTCAAGTAGTTTAACCGGGAGAAAAAAATTTAATTTACACCTACTATTAGTCATTAATTACAACGATCCTAACATGCTTTTTAAGTCGTGAGCACAGGACTGTCTCTCTGTCTTTAGTCAATATTGTTACTGTTGTAGGTAAAAAAATATAATCCCTTGTAAACCTTATAGAGCGAGGATCGCATTCATTTCCAAAGCCGATCCCAAGCTATCAGCTGGAATTTTATATAAAATTTCTTTTCAAGGACGAACGATATTCCAAACGGGCAAGTTCGGAATCTTACAAAAGGAGTTGAGATCCAAAGTGCTTATAAATTATGGAGCCTTTAATAATGCTTTCTACGCTTTTCAAGCGGAAAGACAAGTTGAATATACCGGAATTTTCATTGGCTTTAAAAAAAACCAAAGCTACGTAAACAGCGTATTGTTTATTGATCAGATACGTGTATCAGACAGAAGTTTGCTTTTTTTGTAAAATGATTTTGATGTCTTTACCGCCTCCCATAAAAAAAGCAAATAAGAAAATTACATTCGACTGTGGTCGAATCCTACATCCACCGTCGTTAACTTAAAATAAAATTTACAAATTGTTATTGTTGTAGAGCTCGAGTGATGAGTGAAAACCTAATTTGTTCACTTTGGAGAGAGAGCTGGTTCCAATTTATGTCACATTGCCGGAGTTCTCTTTCACTTATTTCGCCTTTTGCAAGAGCGGCTTGCCCGCAATGCCTTTCAATGTTTTCTTCCAAACTTGAGGCTGAAATCTTAACCATTGTGATCAAGAGAATGTCTCTTACACGAATCCACAGAGACTGACAGTTTGAGGGACAGACATGCTTAAATGCACACAGTTTTCTATGCTGATCGAAAACACATATATTTTATGGAGTTAGTGAAGCTTCCTTCTGCACGTTGCAAATGCTTTGACAACATGAATATTTCCCACCGCCTCCTATCTTTCAGCGTTGGGTGGGGGTGTGTGGCACGATTGTTATCAAAATATATCACCTAAAGCATCAAACGTAAGCATAAATATTTCAATATTTTATACGCATCGTCGAAAGGTGGAGGTATGTTGTCTATGTTGAAACGTCTGCAACGCGTAGAAGGAAGCTTGAGAGGCCACATAAATATTCTTAATTAGCATTAGCATTAGCCGCCTGTCTATTTGTCCTGTCTGAAGTGTAAGGTTTTTGGTAAATATTGTCCTGGTTGCAAATATGGAGCTATTGGGTTCAGATTTGGCAGCAAGAAAGAGATCGAAAGTTGTTGCAAGCAAGTTGGTGCCCACCGCGCGCCATATGCTGAGAATAACTTTGCGAAACAATCGGTTTTTTGCTGATTGTTCATATCCTTAGCTTATAGAAATAGAAGGAAATTGATAAAAATCGTCCACGTGTCCACGCATTAGTACAAAGTAATTCAATTTCTTTTTTGATGTTGGGCGCAACAGACTCGGTCATAGCCAAACATAATTTCCTTACTTTTTTTTCTTCCTTTTCGTAAAGTTAGAAAATTAACTATATATCCATGGGTAGCCATGGATTACTAAAGTTGCGAATATGTGACAAATTATAAATTTTGTGTAAAAATCTGTGTGCCATCAATGCTTGCTCTGCGGATATGTTGTTTAAATGTATATAATAAAGACTACTGCCATTGAGCCAGGATGTATGCATTCCTATATACATATGTGGATACTGTGTTATGCTACGCTAAAGCTGGAGCTCACATATCGCGGTGTACTTTTTGCATGAACAATACTTCAATGTCTGCTTTGTTACAGTTAACATAGTGTGCTGCCATTGTTGCAGAAATAAATTTTGTAAAGCCTTCTTGCAAAAATCACAAAAAACAATAGGTGGTGGATACGTGCCAGAAAAATTGGTCTAATTCCAATATAACTTTTTCTCGTAGTAAGCCGGTTTTATACTCTATTGTATCGCCTATGGTGCGATGGTACGATGGTATGTTAAACCAGTGCGGATGTATGCAACAGCCAGACGGATATGAGATAACTCATCTTTCATTATATTATGATTGATTTGGAAAGTGATTCTGTTGCAAGCTTGTCTGTCGATCTATCTGTCCGTTCGTCTTGTACTCTTGTGTTCAACCTACACGACGTCGTTTTTGAGATATTTTAATGAAAATTGGGCACTGACGTGTTTCGAGCCAAGGACGGATGTTATTAAAAATGGTTCGGGTCGGACCACATTTTCGATAACTTTCCACTTACCCCACTTTCTCGATTATTGTCATTTCGAAAATTGGAAAGTGTATTAAATTTATGAATACGTTTGTGTGCACACGTAGATATACATGTGCGTGATATATATTCTCCTTGCGAAGAACATAAGAGGCTCTTGCACTTGAGCATTAATATTGGAAATGAGCCAAATCGGTCAAAGAACAAGCCCGCAATACAGTTTGAACATAAGCAAAATATTATAGAATTTGAAGACTTTATTTATTTCCAGCTGTTTTCGACCCTCTTTTCAAGGTAAAGTCGATGTGGATCTACAAGTTTCGGTCACATTTGCATATAAATTTTTTTTCTTCTTTTTTGTTTTTTTCTTGAGTGTATGTATATTATCTATGAATGAATTTATTATTATTCAGCCTGAGCAGACAAGATCTTATTCATCAATCTATGGATACGTACGCTTTTTAATACGAAGAACAAAAGGCAGTTGATGTGACATGTGGGTTAAATTTATTAAGTTCATTACTCTTCAGAAAAAATGGGAAGCATTTTATTTTGTAACATTTAAATAAAATTTATTTTAACAAATTGCTACGTATTTTATTACTGTAGACTGAACGTAATCATGGGAATGATTAACGATAATACACATAAGAACGCTTATGTATAGGGAGTTTGTTAAAAATGCTGAAAAAAAAAAAAGAAAAATTTTAATTTATAGACAGAGTTCTTGACATAATTACTAAAATAATATATAATTTAATAAATTAATAAAAATTTAAGTGAAAATTAATTGAATGCCTTATGACATATTTCGAACAATCACTGGTCCACTGGATATAAAATATTTATTAGTAAAATTCCATTCATTGCGTTGAGGTCATGCATAATTTGTGTAATTGTGTTCGCTGCTCGCCCGAATCGCCCATTAAGTCGCACAGTTGAAATTTGTACTAGTGCTCTCATTACACACTCACACATCTAACGCACGCATGAAGTACGATATTATGTCACGGCTACATTTCAAACGTTTGCTGCCCAAAACGAATTTTTTCAACATAATATTTTCCACTTTTTATATCCAACACCACTTATGTTGCGAGGTATATTAAGTTTGTATGGTTGTATGGTAACACTCACAGAAGAACTTAAGGTAGACCAATGCTTGACTAAAACTATCGATTCAAAATTATTTTCTCAACCCTACTACACTGGTTGCGGGAATCCGTTAATTTGGCGGATAAATTTTGCGAATCGTTACAGTTGCGAAAATGAAGGTAGAAAAGCTGAGATTTGACACAAACATTCCCTGATCGATTATTAATACGAGGTTAAGACAGACACGCCCACAATGCAGGAGAAACCTAAATAACCTCGGAAAACAGCGACAGTTTTTTCATATTTTCATCTACAACCGCCGATCCCTGCACCCCAACAATGATTCCAATCGATCCAATGTGTCTTAGAATAAATAAGAAATAAGTTGAAATTAAATTTTGGTCATTTATTACATAGATATAGAGACGGTTCTGGCGGCTCCGCAACATATTCACGGGATCGAAAGTTATAGAAGAAAATTTCCAAAAAATTGCTCAACAAACTTCGCTGAATTATATAATATTTTAGCATCGATATGAAAAATTTGAATCAGATGGGCCCATTTTTTCCCTTTGGTCCTCTCCCATATAAACCTTCCTTCATATCGCAACAACATCTAACTTTTGATATTTCGTAGTGAGCATTAGGTCATAATGGCAATGTGACGTAAAAATTAATTGTACCAAACTTGGACCGCGTAGATCTATCCTACGGGGTCTATAGGCAAAGTTGAATGTTTACCCACGGAAAAATATTCGATAAGTGAAATTAAAGTTCACTTAGTGTACTTATTATTATATTAAGTATAATAAGCGGTCAATTCTTCCAAGAACTAACTATCCAGATATAAACCATTACTTTCTTCGAGATCTTCGGAATGTACATGAGACGATGATCCAAACACAACGTGTTGACCACCTTTTCGATGCTCAATTGAGGAATTAAAATCTTGCAATTTCAATGACCATCAAACCAAACGATCGTGGACAATAAGTTGCATAGATTGTGCTAAGAGATTCTCATGGAAAGTTCCTTTAAAAAGATCGAATTTTTCTTCTAGTGAAGAATTCAGAAATAATTGAACCAACTTTGTAAAAGTTTTTTCTTTGCTACGTAACTATGGACGAGGGTTTTCTGATCGGTGGCAATGCACCAAGTCGCGAAGAAGTTTTATAGTCAATCTACGGAAACGGTTACAGCAGGTATATGATGAGATATACATGGAGTAGTCTTTATCGACTGTCTTGTGAAGAGTAAGCCGATAGTACGCACCTGTTATTCAGAATTATCGGAGCGCTTGAATAACTAAATTAAGAAGAAAGAGCCGCTTATTCTTCCTTTTTTCCTCTTCAAGATAAAATTTCGTTTATCGTTCGTTCATCAAGTGCTGTAAAGAATTGTATCAATAAATCATTTCCGGAACAGTTGTATTCTTCAGATTGATCCCCTAGTGATGAAACAATTGCTGCTTGCGTCGAATAGAGAACTCGAATCGAAAACTAATCACGATCTAGAACAGCTTGATAAATGAAATCGGGTAAAAGTGAATTATATTGAAAACTGAGATCTGATTTTGTCGTTACCCAGTACCTGGTGAGACGACAATGCCATGACTGAATTCATTCTTCGAAGAATGATTTCCAATTTTGTTGCGAAACCTTTGCACTCAAAATTGTTCTCTCTGTCCAATCCGGTTCGCATGTCACTCCAGTATTATCCTACGAACACCTTGTGACATCTTTTATCTGATCCATAGTCCTTTTTAACCCTCGCTTCAACAATGTTTCCTATTACATATAATACAAGAGTATTTCTCATATAGAAATGCATATAAATATTTATTCATAAAATCTCTGAATATATTCTTTTCTTGATGACAACAACAATTGATCCAAAAACTTATAAAAGGAAAATTCATTTTCGAACAGATGCTCGACATAACCTATCATCTCATCATTGAAACGTTACAACTGCAAAATGCTTTATTCAAAGGGAACATGTCTGCTAAACGATAGGAAGTCTTTCAGCTCGCCATAGCAACTCTTCTTCTTATCATTAGTTACCGTTTTTCACTTACTATAGTGTGTACTGTGTGCGTGTATGATGCCTGTTGTCACAGCTAAACTGTGAATATGAACTAAACTTGTGCATGTGACGTCCTATCCCATTAGAAAACATCAGGTAACCGATAGCCGAATCTTCTGCTGATCGAGAATATATATGTGTGCGTTATTTTGTGAAGTCTGGGTATTACAACTGGGACAGCTAGTATGAAAAAAAAAGCTCACTGTCCAACCATGATTGAATTTCAGGATTGCCGAGAATATATGTACCGTGTGAGGTACATACATACATTCTCGCCCTTCTGAGGGTGAGAAAAAAAAAACATTTTTTTAACTCTTAAAGAAGGACATAGGCCTTAACGGAAAGACGATTTCCTGTAGTTCTTACTTACCTTACGCTTACAGTTCATTGATAACACGAGTGTGCCAGTAAAAATGCTACCAGTTTACCTGAAGAACGAAACTATCAACCAACGCGTTTGCTTTGAAAGATAAACTAACTAAAATGTTGCTAGTGGTAGTGATCCAATGATGATGGTAACGATATAAAGTTTTGTAATTTGTGTATTTAGCATGATAAGGGTGCAGAGGGTGGGAGAAAGAGTTCTCTCTATAAGTTAGGATTTAATTGCGCACTTGTGGTCTATGGACGTTTGTAAATTTGTAAGCGTTTACATGCATTTATGTTATGTGTATGCATGCAAGTGAAATGTTTGCTCAGGCATGCATATTTACCAAATGTTTACGCTTCAATTGTTTAATGCTATTAAATGTGGATATTGTATGAGTAAAAGTACATATTATATATGCACACATATATATTAGTGTTTGTGCGTGTATGTTGTATATTTATATATATGTGTATATATCTGCAGATGCATATAGGCTTATGTACATACACATGTATATATTTATCTAACCATATATAGAATTGCAATCATTCTCTTTCTTATACGTTATGCCCAGCAAGAAGCCGGCTTTAAGGAATGAGTTCATAGCACTTGAATGCTGTATTTGAAGAGCAATTACGTACTCGTGTAGCGGCTAAGGTTGATAATGATGGCAACAACTTTTGTCTGCCTATATGCCTGTGTGCCTCTTGCATGACTGCATGCGTGTGTATATGTGCATATGTATATATATATATATATGTGTGTGTGTGTGAGCTTATAAGAGGCAACCTTAGATTTAACTCTTTGTGTGTTACGAAAAATGTTTTTTGCATTTTTGTTTTTTGTTCTTCATCTACTTCCGGTTAAAAGTTTTTGTTTCACTATGTTTTGAGTTATGAACCCATCCATATGTGTCGATTTTTCATTTTTAACGTGATGCACACACACACGCACGCATGTCTTTATGAGTATTATGCTGTGCTTAAAAAAAACAAAAAGCAACAACAATAACAATAACAATCAACTCTCGGCGAAGAAGTGTAAGAAGAACTCGTTATGCTCTTTTCTTGGTAACGGTAAGTATGCAGTTCTTCTTTTTCTTTGCTCTTTTCTTCTTTTGCGTTTGTACTTTTATTGCTGCTGTTGCTGTTGTCGATGTTGTTGTTCTTCTTCTCGTTGTTGTTGTTGTTGTTGTTGTTCCTTTTTTTATTTTTTGTCTATTTTTTGTTTTTTTTGTTCTTTTTTGTTTTTTTTTTTTTTGTTTTTTTTTTATTTTTTTTTAATTCTAAAACTCATCATCAAAAGTTGTGTTTGGCGTGGTTATGGTTTTAGGTTATTGTGGTTTGTATTTTGTGCTTATGTTGGTTATGCCATTTGTTGGTGGTTTCTGCGGCATAAATGATGCCACACAACAGAGATTTCTGTTCTTTTTTTTGTTTTTTTTTTCTTCTTTCTTTCTCTCTATGTTACTCTTGTACTTATGCTCTGTGAATAACCTTAATTAAAATCATAGTTTATCCTGACACTGGTTCTCATTAACAGGAAAGAGGAGCCGTTTTTTTTTTTGTTTTTTGCTTTCTATGTCATGACATGAGCCCGAGCTTGGCAAGCTGTTAGTCAGGCAGACATAGGCATAGATATTAGCAAATTAATGTTGACTATACGGCCAAACCCATTTTACTTTAACTGCATTATCATTATGGTAAAGGCAAGTAAGCAATGTGTGTGTATGTGTGTGTGTGTATATGCAACTGCGTCAGTCTATCTTGCAATTCTTCGTTTATTTGCACATTTCATGCTCACTTTAATCAGTCAGAGAATTGTGGATTTTCCCTTCTTCTTCTTCTTCTTCTTCTTGTTCCTCTTCGTAGTGCTCTCACTTGTAAACACAAATGAATTTACATAAGCAAAAATATATCATTGTATACACGCTCGCCACACATACACATGGATGTTGCTCCTAACTCTGGAATATTAAATAAAGGTCATTAACGTTATTGTCTTAGGATTATATTGTTAGTTATTATGCACTTTTTGCTCGAGTGATGTATATGCGATTGAGGTCGCAAAAGATGTTATGCTGTTCATCTCCATGCACATATGTCTGTTATAACTAAACTTTAATCATATAACTTTAGCAAACACAAACACACATACGCCGACATACACACACATACATGGTCATGTATATGTTTACATTAATGGCATTATTTTCCGATGTAAAAATTAATTTTTCCTCTCTACTCTCTACTACAATGCAACCTCTGGCCTCTGGTAGATGATTTATTTTTTCGAGTGTTGTTGTTTTTTTTTTGGCTTTTTTTCAAATGTTTTCGAAATGATTTCATTTGAAATTATGTGAGAACTCGCATAAGAGTCTTAATGAAATTGAAGAACATTTGATGAATGTCTCCTCAAACAACACTTGACCGAAACCATTAAAACTGTTTTCTATTTTTTTTTTTGCTTCCTTTCGTTTTGTTTTGTGTGGTAATCTTAGAGAATTTGATTCGATTTGATCTGCACTCAAGTGTAATTTTGTGGTGGAATTGCTTTTTTCTCTTTTTTTTTTTTTAATTTTTTGAAAATTCGACTTTACTTTTACAGAGGGGCTGCAATGTATTCATTTAAGGCTCTTTAAAGGCTTTCAAAAGCGACAAATGTGATTTGTCACATTACACACAATGACTCTCATAAACTAGACAGTGTTATGAATCGAATTAGTATGTGCGTCTGTGAAATCACAATAATGAAATAAGATAATGCGAAACTTGACATTAAAGATAATTTATGTTGAGAACTCGCTCACAAACCTAGTAAATGAAAAACTAAAGTTGTTCCAAACCAAAAGCAATAAAGCTATGCTCGTCTGAAAACTAATGCGAAGGAGTAAAACAAAAACCATACGCCCTTGTGGCCGTATCGGAAGGTGAATAAATGGTTTCATTGCAACTCGCTAATGTTTATAGCAAACCTCAACTGCCAAGTTATTGATAAAAAAACGATCTTTTCTTGTTCTTCCACGCCTCCCATATATATCGCCTTCACCGCCCTTATTATACTCAAATAGTGTTATTATTATTGGGAGTACAAATTCAAATTTCGGTCCAGTTCAGTAAGCGAGATTGTGATTAGTACTGTAGGACATACAATAAAACCGTGCACAAACTGTGCAACATTTACAAAAACTCTCTTTAAGCTAAACGCTACTGTATAAATCATCTTATTAACGCGTACACAACATAGTTTCGTGGAGCATTGACCAGATTTCGATTTGTCGCAAAAAAGAGAAATTTGCGGGAAACTTTGCTTTTTCTGATTAATTCAAAGGACAACGAGGGCAAATCCTTACGAGTGATAAACAGTGAATGCGCTACAATACCCAAAGCCTAAATAATCTGGATAGCGAGTATGCAAATCTAGTGTTATCGACGATATGTCTGAATATGTTTGAGGACTCCCCAAATGAAGGTCAGCTGGGCGTGGTCGTTCAAAGATTGTTTCAATCGCAGAACAGATACATGGAGCGAATACAATTGCGCCAAAAAATGGACGTAATATACTAAAAGTCATGATATCGTGGGTGAAGGAATTCGCCTCAATGTAGCAAAACTCGCTCAGGAAATGTTTACAGTTCCAACCTTGGATATTCTACACTCCCCACTTTTATCACCACACCTCACTTCTTCCGTTTAACACAGGTTTCAAGATTACTTATCGTTTGCTCAAACCGTGCTCCAAATCTTCTGACGATACCCAAGCATGGGTTCTTTTAGCGGTAACGGCGTAGCTAACGATGCCAAAGTGGCCTAGCGAAAGAAGTTCATAACGCATCATATTGCGATCCTTGATTTTTCAACGATTCTGAGGCGAGATTTTCCGGTGTCCCCTCGATTGGTCGGTTGTTTCCGAACAGGCAAATAACGTGCACCATTCCTGCATCTATTCACATCATGACTTTTTAAAATAAGGCATTCCGTGAAAAGCCGTCGAAAAGTGTACTCCGATCTAGACTGTTTTCAATAGTTTTCGTCCTTGGATCAGAGCTCGTCAGTATACAAAACTTCATCATCAATATATCAAAGCGTGTAGCGTGTAGGTTGAACACAAGATAGTAAGGCGGTTAGACGGACCGACGCACGGACACTAAACTAATAAAAGATGAGTGTATCTCAAGTCCTTCTGATCGTTGCATACATCCATGTAAGCTTAATAAGCCCTTGCACCACCACAAGTTACGCACGGTATAGCAACGACAATAAAATGAAATTTCGATACTTTATTATACTAGATGCGCGCCTCGTCATTTTTCCGCTTGTGCACGGAAGATATTTGAAAATTTTTATCACTAGATCTATGTGAGCTAAAGAACCATTTTTTTTTCCCAGTTTAAGTTTTGCTGTAGATCCTTCCTTCGACTGAATTCGTTTACCTTCACCGCCTACCGGCCAATTACCCCCTAATTTCCGGACGGACGGGCTGACACGCTACAATGAACTTCCAATATGATCAAGAAGATGAATACTTCATGGGATGCCTGAAGCTTCCTTCTGGAGGGATTTTGACAAAATTTATATATCCCATCCTCTTGTGCTGGTTCGCTCTTGTTTATAAAATCAAACACAAAATTAGTGAAAATTTAACTCAAAGGCTAACTTGTAGTGTTTGTGTTTATAATGTTCGGAATTATATTTTATTGGTTAAAACTTTCGTTTGCTTTTTACACGTCCTTGGAGACTAAACAAATGTAAATATCAACTTAATGTCTTCTTTTTTTGTTTCTTTACAGACAGCGCTACTTTTGTTGGCAATATATTGAGAATCAAGTCAGTGAAGAAAGAAGATCGCGGTACTTATTATTGTGTGGCTGATAATGGCGTTAGTAAAGGCGATCGTCGTAACGTCAACTTGGAGGTGGAATTTGCTCCCGTCATAACTGTACCACGTCCGCGTTTGGGACAAGCATTGCAATATGATATGGATCTTGAATGTCATATAGAAGCATATCCACCGCCAGCTATTGTTTGGCTAAAGGATGACATACAATTGTCCAACAATCAACATTACAGCATTTCTCATTTCGCTACAGCCGACGAATATAGCGACTCGACATTACGCGTTATAACCATTGAGAAGCGTCAGTACGGCGACTATATTTGCAAAGCTGTTAACAAACTAGGCGAAGCTGACGCTAGGGTGAATCTATTCGAAACTCCTATACCCGTTTGTCCACCGGCTTGCGGTCAAGCATATTTCGATGGTGCCGAACATTTGGCTGGCACTCTATTTGCCACAATAGGTTTTTTAGCGGCGTTATTATATATCAGATAAATTGATCAGAGAGATGGCCAGTGATAGCAAAACAAAACAAAAAAATAAAAACATTATAAGAGAAAAAGAGCAATTCAGGCTATTTGTGGTTAGAAAAAAGTGATTAAAGCAAAAACAATCAGCATTAATTATAAATATTACATTAAAAAAAAATATATAAAACAAAAAAAAATTCATTAAACATAAAATCCCAAGATAAGCTTTGAATTTTGTGCTGAGTTTAAATTTTAAGTTTTCATTATATAAACAAAAAAAGAAAAAAAATATGAAAAAAATAATTCTACATTTAATTTTAAAAAAAATGAAAAAATACCTTAAACCTTAACCCGTCCGTGGCAACGTAAAATGACTTCTTTAAGAATTTTTTATTCCATATTTTAATGCTTTATTTTTTATCATAGCGAATTTTTTTCTCTTTTAAATACCCTTTAAATAATTCTATCGTTTTCTTCTTCTACTCTTTTTCAAAGTACAACAACTATTAATATCTATATATATACATATATATATATATACATTTTTTTTTTAGTTTTCAGTTAAAACATCACAATAATACACTACTGTAAACCTTAGATATCGTTTTTTTTTTATTGAAAAAAAAAAAACAAAAAAAACGGAGAATATTTGATATTTATTTTAAATAATTTATGAAATATTTCCATTAAGTAAATTTATCTAATTAAGCGAAATACTTATGGATATTTGTAAATTAAACGTAGACCTCTTTTTTTTACATAAATCCATCGCGTCAATTTTTATGGTTAAGAGATTTTATATATGTATATATGTATGTATACATATATATGTATATATATATATATATATATATGTGTATATACATTCATATATAATTTTTCTTTTTTTAGAAATAGTTTTTAAGTCCAAGAAAAATGTTTTTTTATACGTAGCATAATACGATTCTAAAATGTATATGTGTAGCTCTGTTTAAAATTTAAGTTTAAATTTATTATAACAATTTCTTCACAATGGACCCAAAAGAAAAAAAGAAAAAGCAGACAAAATTCTTTTACATTTTAATTGGGTGTAAATACTAACTAAATAAATAGCAACAAATAAAATTAAAAATGAAATGCCAATGTATTAAGTCTTATCATACATCTCATCATACATCTACAATATGCAAAAGTAAATTTTAAATAAAATATTAACAAAAGATAAAGAAAATAAAAATAAAAAAAAAAAGTCCTATCAGCATTACTTACTGCACCTACTTTTTAGAGAAGGACGAACTTCTTAAGGCAGGACCATTAATTCCCTTTCCTTGCTTGCTTCACTTGCAGACGTTTGTCAATCAATATGGTATCAGTTGAACAGGTGCTATCACCTCAATCGGGTCTTCGTCGCGACAAAGTCCTTTAGGATCGTATTTCATATTTCCCCAAATGACGCTTCTTCCCGACTTCCATTCTAGTTCTTCCAATTGATTCGTTTGCTTTGCTCGGCTCCTGAGAAGATCGTATAAGTGGTAAAAAAGGTTAATAATTTCAAATTTTCAGAAAGATATTCTCTGCATTCTGATGTTCTTTCAAAGATGGTCGCAGTTAATCCTTTTGCTTTACTACGATGCCCGGCTTTGCAAGCGATTAAGCTCACTGAAAGGCTTATTGTTCTACCTCCGTATCATCTCAACCGTCATAAAATGCGCACCTCTTATACACTACATCACTTACGGTACAAGGGTATTAAATTTGTGCGAATGCAGGCAATACTCTGAAGGATTTGGGATAGACTCACCTTTTATTGTGCTACCGATCAATTCACACTCACTTTCTGAATCGACCTAAGCTTGCCCGTCCGTCCGTCTGTCTTGTTTTCTGGCGTTTAACATACAGATATTGACATATTCTGATAACGAGTGTAGGGTAATGTAGAGTATTTAATGGTTGGTCGTGTGTTAATTTCATTTCAAAAAAAAATTTATTTTGCATAGGCCCACCTTTTATTATCGCGACCGATTCAAAATCATTTTCTGCATCGTCTTAAGCTTACCTGTCTATACGTCCGTGTGTTTTTTTTCTGATCAATCTACAGGCAGCAATTTTTGAGATATTTTGATGAAATTTGGTACACCGCCGTGTTTTGGCCCAAAGACGAACGCTATTGAAAATGATTCAAGTTGACCACACGAAGCCTTATTTTCAAAAATCGTTACATGAAGAACTAAAGCGACGTTGGGTAATTAATGATGGAGCTTCACCCACTGCAATGTAATTTCAAGCTAGCACCGCAAAATTGACACGTTTTCGTTCGAACGATTCTACAAATCGCATTTTAAAAATTCCAAAGCAGCATTGTTGGAGACATTGCACACTCTCTAGTCTCTACAACTAATACTCAGCGAATATTTAAATTGTAGATATTTGTACAAAGTTGCGGTTCGAAATTTGATATGTAAGAGAAATTACGGGCGAATCGTGTCCTTGATAGTGGATTTTATTCGAATTCCAAATTTTGCATCCACCATACTTCCATCCAACAACATAAGGCCGAACATATCTAACCTAATTCACAATATTAAGCGCATCATAAAAATATTCTTGACAAGGTCCCTTACTAGCATCTAGTATAAACGTATCCTTCGATGACGAAACTAAGAAGAGCATAGTTAACATTTACGTCCGTAGCTAACGACTTCTGCATCGCATACTTACCAAAGTCCTAAAAAGTATTAACCTTCAATTAAATATGCTTGCGGCTGTCTCAAGGCTGCACCAACTATATAAACAAAATGCAAGAATACCCCTACTTTGATCACGATATCCGACGCCAGGAAAGCATTTAACGAAATATTTTTGGATGATTTTTTTATTTAATTTCAGTCAATCGAAACTCTTTCTAATTATCATTCAAATTGATTTACAGAGATTGTGGTACTTCATAGTATACTCAAAAATGATAACATTATATGTTATGCATAAAACGGAATTAAAAAGAAATATATATATAAAAAAGTGTAACATTATTAATAAGCAGAGTTTATGTATAACGGTTGTCTTGTTTTCTCTCCTTGAAAGAACTATATAACACAATTTGCCTTTCAATCACAATTTTTGTGTTCTACTACTATGTACATGCGGCGGGCAAATCATCATCCCCTTTAAAACACAATATACTTGATATGCGATATAATGACGTTGATTAGCTTTAGCTACAATAATAATATTATTCTTTGATGGAATTGCCTACAGTGGCCATACGATAATACAATTCGAATTCCGCTTCATATTCGCAGTATGACTGATTATTGAATTTCTTAGTTATGGGTATAAAGTGGCGGAGAGGATTCGCAATTATGAAATCGTATAATTTATTCAACCTCTCTAGTTGATGCATAGTATTGTTAGATGTAACATGAATTTTATCCAATAATTCTGCAATCCTATCATGCTCTTGTTTAGCTTTTAGTTTTAAGGCTGAGATATCAACTGAAATAAAAAGATTTATGGAAATTTGCAAATATCATATATAGCATATGTGTATGTGTGCATTTAAATAAATACCTGTACATATGTCTGAATTCAATTTTATGCTGTTTGAATGGGCCGCAATCAATTCCGCCCACATAATGTGTTTTCGGACTTCCTGTAAAGCACCGAAGGGTGTTAATAAAATGCCGGGAGCCAATTGAATAGTAGATGTAAGTTCGCGTGATTCAACAATCAGGGGATTGGGTGATAAAAGGAATAAACTGAGTAAAAGAGAATCGGAAAAAAAGAGACAAAAACGCACAAGCGATGATGATTTTATTTTTAAATATTTGGACAAACTCCACTTCACTTACCATTCTTTTGGTATGCAATTTAAACGTTCTAATGGCAACTCAGCAAATGTGCTTAATTCCATAGTGTGAGGTGGCAAAGTAATCGGCTGAGCCTGCGGCATTAGTGTTACGTCGCTATTGTAAAAGCTACGCTGCGAAAAGGTGGTGTTATTCAATGCGGAAGCGTTGTCGTCAAAATCTAATTTTGTGCTACAAAAAACTTCATCAGGGCTTGTCTCAAAAATATCACTTAATTGCAGAAAATTTTGATTATTGTTGATGTTGTTAACTTTCATTTTTGACTTGACTTTCATAGCAGGTTGTAAACTATACAATTGATGTTCCATTAAGCCTTTTGAATAGATAATTCTGTCCTTGATTTGGGATAATTGCGACATTTCGTATCGTATACGATTCACAGAAATTGAGATGCGATTGTATATGTCTTTAACAGATCCTAAAAGTATCTAAAGTGTTATATACCAAATATCTTATCAAATCGTGTTTCCTTTACAAGTTGATTATGCAAAATAATTCGTACCTCGTGATTCTCTATTTCTTTACTACTAGAATCAATTTCCGCCTTAAGACTATCAATATGCTGCAGCAGAGATTCATTCTGGCCTTTAATGAAAAGTCGCGCATTATATTGCACAATATATTCACGTAAGGTTTCCTCGTTTTTCTCATCTTTAACGTGAATATTAAACATTTTCACTTTTTCCAATAGCTTTGGTTCAAACTCGCAGTATAAGCGAAGGAACTGGGAATCAAGTTGTTGCCGTTCTTGCCGAGCTACCAAATATTTAACCGATAAGCCCAAGAGATTCACTTTAGTCCTTAATAAATTAAATTCAAATTCCGAACAATTCTCCTTGGAAAGTAACATCAAATGACTGTCGTTATTAACCGTCTTACTTAAGGTTGTAATATGTTGCAATTGCTCCTCTTTTAAGCGCATTATAGCATTAAATAACATAAAATTCGGTGCTCTCGAATATATTTGCCGCATGTCAGACCATAATTTACTTTTAGCTTCCGAAAGCTGTTGAGCTAAGTAAAAGAAAGAAGAACAGGCCTTTATTGTGAACGGAATACAAATTAAAAAATCATTACTTACAACTTTTATTTTCCACACAAAATTCATAAAATTGTTTCAATTTTCGTATGGCTTCGTTAACAGCTTCGGCT
Source organism: Glossina morsitans morsitans (assembly GCA_001077435.1). NCBI lineage: Eukaryota > Metazoa > Arthropoda > Insecta > Diptera > Glossinidae > Glossina > Glossina morsitans. The sequence goes on along the minus strand of CCAG010016559.1, from coordinate 102,701 downwards.
GCTTTTGCTTCACTTCTGTTCTCGGATGTTAGTACGACAGGTATCGTTGACAACATTTTTTTTCGATTTTCTTCTTCAGTTTTCAATTTCACATCCAAATCTTGCGATTTAAATTCAAGTATAAGGATTTTAGCTTCTAATGTCTCGCATCTATTTTCGAATTTAATTATTTGTATATCTGTGTATAAGTAAACATATAAAAATTTTCTTTCAGGCGTATTAATTAAGATCGACTAACTTTTTGCTTTAATATTCGATGATAGCCCTTCATATTCTTTCTTTCGATCTTCCAGAAATTTCTGAAGATCTTGTTGTTGTTTTTTTAAATCTTGAACTTTGAGATGTATTTGCATTGCTTTAGGTAAAAAGGCCCCCTTGGAAACCTAAAAGTATACAAGATTCTCAATAAATTTTTTACAGCCAAGATATAAATTTGAAAGGCGAATTTCGCCAAGTCACAAACGTATCCATTTTATTTCAAGTACTAAGATAACTTCACGTGCTTATGTCAAAAGGAGATCCATTAGCACACAAATTCGTATACGTTGGCAGGACGATCATGACATGAAGAATCACATCAGTAATCTGCGACTTTCTACAAATTTTCTAGATGGTCTGACGAATTACAGCTTTCATCATTTCAGTGGCCACAAAAAGTCATAGCAAGACTCAAGTGTGGTAGGGTTTACTTTGATGGAAGTAAGTGCTTAACCGGTAAACCTATAACACTTACCGATTGGGCACACATCCACTAGGCTGGGCCCGACACCACCCTCTGCTTTTTTACTTTTTTTCGACTGTCACCGTGTTACACATCCCGTAAACGATTGGTCTTATTAAAAAGAAAAATTTATAGCTTTGTGGGAGTATTTCTAACTACGAAAAGACCTTATGGACATGGAGGGACAAATATTGTTATAACTTTGAAAAGTTGGATGAAATTATTGCGGCAGAGTTGAAATAAAAAAAGCTGAATAAAATTTTCTCTTGGAAAGATTTTTATTGCACTCTCCTAGGCGGTTTTAGCGGAAATTGAATGGCATCAAAGCTGAAATTATTTGATCGCATTGAGAACAACGATCCCATGAATTTCATTTGTTCATTTGTTGGTTTTGTTAACTGATCGATAAGATGTGGATATCATTTAATGACTTAAAGCATCGCTAAAATCAAAATGTGTCCGTCACCGAAACATCTTCTCTTACATCAAGCAGTTCGAAGTAACCCTTGAAAAACTCAATTCTTTTTCTTTGTGTATAATAAAACAAACTGGGCAGCGACCAACTGAAAGAATAATGACTTGATTATTTTAACGCGAGATTTTCTACTTACTGGTATTACGAGATCCTTTAATTTTTCCAATTCATTTATCAGAATTTTTTCTCTTATACTCTGACATTCGTTGCGTGGCTTAACACGTCTCATCAAATTGCAAAATAAATCTCGCTGGCGCGATTTGAAGACTCTGAAAAATGTTTTCTAAACTATTATTCAAATATATTTACGCATTGGGCTAAAGAAAAAAAATTCTTTTTTCAATTTTATTAGTTATTAAAACGTTGCTTGGTGGTTTTCTATAATTTACTTGTTCTTGAAGTGAAGGAAACCTTAAGATCAATAAGAGCTTTCAAAAAAATAGTTGAGGCCGGTGATCAATGATTGGTTTAGACCAATTTCTTTAAAAAACTTTATAATAGTAATATAAGATTTAAAACAAATCATAGAAACCAAAATTTTAACTCTGTCTTCAATTTACATCTTCCTTGCAGATAATAAGCCATTGATAGCCTAATAATATATATTTTCAAATTCGATTTGTAGAATTCGGACGAGAAAACCATAAACTGTTTAAAATATTTGAAAACATTAACGGCGACATGACGAACATTATTAAATCTAAACTTCAAGAACTGAGTTTTCAGTTCTTTTAGTTTTTTTTTTTCTTTAAATATGGGGGGCACTTCAGCAGTGTGACTACTCCTAGCCTCGATATATTTTTCATGTTTTTCAAAGAGGAAACCAGAAATGCCGGAAATGTCTTGTAATGTCTTGTGTAACGCGAACTTTCCTTTCCGTAAGCGTTTGCATATCGACATCAATAAGAATCAAATTGAAGATCAGCTTTATATAATGATCAACATTTAAGCTTTTCTCGCCTGCTCGCCCACATTTATTTTATTCTTACGACTTACGACTTTAGAGCTTCTTTGCTGGGCAAAGCACTTTGCGCGCAACCTAATTGTGTGGCCCATTCTCGGAAAGCGTCAATGTCGTCTTCAATAGGCATAATTCAATTAAAATAAATTAAAAACTCAACAAACTTTAATAAAAACAAGCGAAAACAACAATTCGAAGATGGCCGCTTTACAAATTCAGTGAAGTCAAGTTTAGTTTTAAAGTGAAGCCAAGTAATTTGAATTTTTAAATAAATAATTATTAAGGGTAATCCTTGGCATTGAGTATGTATGGCGCTAGCTAGGTTTCGTTTTCGAATTTCGTATTTTTTTTGCTATATGTATGCACAAAAGTTGCGAGAAGCGCTCTATCCTATTTGTCGAGTCATACGTACGCAAAATAGCCTTTCCCGTACATCACGGTGTACTGGGTCTATCTTTGGTAAAGCGCAGGGGATACATAATTCAAAGCCAAAGGATTTTCAAGGTACGGCGTTCATATAAGAGGTAGTTAAGTAAAAGATATATAATCAATGATCTTATTTTAGGCACCAGTTTGCCAAATATGAAACACTGCATAATTTCCAAGCAGCGGCAGAAGTGTTTTAATATCTATCAAAGTCACAAAAAATCGTTAGCTTTCTGCGCAATCAAAGTTTTGCATGATTATCAATTTGATTTTTCCTTTATTTACATAAAATTGTTCTTTTCTGTTCGTTTGAGACAAGTACTAAATTAAGCTTCACTGCAATTATTGCAAATTGGCAATATTGTTTACTATTGTTTCAAAGCAACAACAATTTCAAGCTGTCAAATGCATTCTACTCTGTATTTCATTCAAAATTTCTTGACCTCAGAAAAAAATGCATATACGGACAATTTTAAAAAAGGATAGTTAGTTTCATTTAATCACCAAGAAATACTCATTTGTCTCCGCAAGATAATGGAAAATATTAATCGTATATACCAATATTTTCAACGACAACAAGGATTTTGTAAGTAGTATAGTAATGAAAAGAAAAAAGTCTTAGAGAAAGGCCTTTGTGCAGAAATATTTGTATATGTATCATGTAAGATGTAAACAAGGCGGGAAAACCAACTACCGCCAAAAGAAAGACAATTACCGATTGTTAAATATTTAAAAAAGTTTTTGTAATGTATTTTTACAGCTAAAGTGTTAAGTTACGACTTCGCCTTGGGACGTTTGTGTGTGGCCAAAGAGGATAGTTGGCGTGGTATCTCACCGTCCAATTTAAACTCTGATTTTAATCCAGAGCCGCCAATATTTTCAGCCAAATTTGCAAATTGTGATGGCTACCGCCATATATTGGCCATAGCGAACGAAGATGGAAAAATTGCTTTACAAGATACAACGAAGCGTAATTATGATAGGACAGAAAAATCTCTATCAGCTCCTCAATATCATAATAATGCTGTGTTCGATTTAGAATGGGCGCCAGGTCAGATGCGTTTCGTATCTGCCTCGGGTGATCATTCGGCATGCTTGTGGGATGTGACGGATAGTGATATTCGTAAAATTAATTCGTTTGAGGCACATACGAGATCCGTGAAGACGGCTGCTTTTCGCAAACATGATCCTTCAGTGTTTGCCTCTGGCGGCCGGGACGGTGCCATAATCGTATGGGATACCAGAGCTAACCTGACTTCTTTTGATTTGACAAGGATGGCCTCACGCCCTGAAAATCGCATTTGTAGTGGTCATGTAGGGGGACCAGCTACACCAATTTCTAATCGTCGACGTTTGCACACGAAAGTACCAACAAATACGCCCTCAAGTAGTAGTGTAACGGGGCTCGTGTTTCAGGTAGTTTTCACTTCCATTTAAAATATTGCTTATGAGAATTCCTTTGTAACTCGGCTTATTTTTTAAGGACACAAATACTTTAATATCCTGTGGTGCCGGCGATGGTATTATAAAAGTTTGGGATTTAAGGCGTAACTATACAACTTTTAAAAAGGAACCTCTTCCAAAATACAGTCTTCCTTATGCCGGAACTTCCACATTTAAGGGGTACACGAACCTTATTGCAAACGCAGCGGGCACACATTTGTATGCCAATTGTATGGACAATACCATATATTGTTACAATATTTGCTCTTATTCGCCACAACCTTTAGCCCGTTATAAAGGCTTGTTAAACGGTACATTTTACATAAAATCATGCCTTAGTCCTGATGGCAAATATTTAGCCAGCGGCAGTTCTGATGAGAAAGCCTACATCTGGAATCTTGATTATCCCAACGAACCGTTGATTAGCCTATCGGGCCATAATGTTGAAGTAACTTGTGTAGCGTGGGGTGCTACACATGACTGTCCATTGGTTACTTGTAGTGATGATGCACGTCATAAAATTTGGCGTATAGGACCTTCAAAGGTGACCGCGCAAGATTTATTTGATAATTATTGTGGACATGCCGAATATGTAATGAAATTGCCAGCCCATTTACAGAAACATGAACCAAAGACTTCTGAGAATACTCCAAAATCGACAAAGCAGCATATTCATGATCCTATGAATCAAAAACCAGTATCTACAGCTAAACGTAGTTTAAATGCTCTCTTGAATGACGTCAGCGAAGGGATGGAGTATATACAGCTAGTCAAAAGACCAAAATTATTAGAAGGGTGCGGACGGCGCCTATTCGGTTATAACATTTCGAATGAGGCGGATATTGCGGGCACCAGTACGGCAGCTGTTCATTTAAATGGAAATGTCTTATATAAAGAGGAGGGACAACAAGCTACTATACTGGAAAAGGAGGAAGTACTTAATTGTGTTGCACTTTCTCCCTCAACAAGGGGAAATTCTCCGACAATGGCTACAACGCCTCCACCACTGCACAATATACCGTGTAATAGTTTAAGTCCAAGTTCCCCGCCTTCGTTAATTAATTCGCCCACATCAAATTTACCGAATTTTGTTTTAAACGGTGAAGCACCTCATTTGGGTATAATGTCGCCAAAACGGCCGCTTCAAGTCAAGGTAGATTGGCTGACGAAATTGCGCAAACAAAAACAAATGATGTCCAAACGTAATTTAACGCTAGCAGAGAGAATACAAAATTGTCAGGATACTAATGCGAATGCAAATTTAAATATAATAACACATGGAGACGAAAATACCACAGTAACTTCGCCACGTGTGCAGCATTTGAAAAATGCTGAGTCCAGCCCACGCAGTGCTATTACACCACGACGCCGCTTATCTCACTGCAATCATTATTATGCGAGCAGTGGCGGCAATTCACCAAATTCTTCTCCACGCACACTCTCGTCTACTCGTCGTAATAGTGAGACAACGCTTCTACGCTTTTTCAGTGTACAAAGAAATAACTCGTTAACGGCTGCAGCAACAAACGCAGACGAACTTAGGACTTCTAAAAGCACATTGACGGCAGCGGCCAAATGAAAATCATATCCCTTCCATCATGTTACCTGCTCTGAAATTTTAAGGTTGTTTAGTCATGTAAAATTTATTTATTTGGGAGTCCTTCATAAGCGGCCTTTTTTTTAAATTACGCACATTCACACTAGCAGAGTTTCACTTCAATCTCTTGCCCCTTAAAGTATCTTGTGTTTTCCTCGCGCGAAGATTTTTTAAAAAGCGGTCACTTTTTAGAACCGTGCTATAGCTAAGAACCAATTTCAAGTTACATTTAAAATATTTTGTTTTTATTACTTTCACATTGAATATAACGCTTAAGTCTTGTTTTTTTTTTTCTTTGTAAAGTATGCACTACTTTTTATTCGTTTCAATAAATGTATAAAAACGTCTCCATTGAAAAATCCTTGATATGCTTTATTTAATAAACTCGTTATCAGTTAATCAAAATGTGACAATTTAGTTATTTTTCATCTTAGATTTTTCTAAAGAAATTGAACCATTTAACTGATTATCATCGATGCTTTCATTGACTTTCTCGTCTTGTCGTTGTGATATGTTACTTTGGTAAAGGGTTTTATATACATTATAACCTAATCCGGCCAAAAGGACAAAGTGGCATAGATGAAGTGTCACACTTGAAAAGTCAGTACTTGGATAGGTGTTCCAGCAGAATTCAATTAAACCCAAAAGTAAATAACGTGTACCCAAGCTGTAGGGTGTAGACCAAGCCAAATAGGGCAGGGAATGAAAATACCAGACATAGAATTGATAATGTAACGAGCGCGCAAACACAACGCCTATGAAGTTAGTTATAAAGAAAGGCATCAGAGCCAATTGCGTACACTGATCGAAATGTATAGCCAAGTTCTGTTGGTCTAGTCTTTCTTCAGGATCAATTTTCTTACGTTCTTTCAAGCCCGATGTCCGTTGCAAACTTTTTTCAAAGCTTTTAATAAATGCTTGTTGATCGCGTGTCAGCTCGTCTTTCGATTCCAGCTGTTGTTTACTTGAACGCGATTTTTTGTTTTTTTCGGTTTAGTTTGCCTAATTTTTGTATTTTGTTTATCCAGTTGAGGTTGGAATTGTTTTTCTAATTCTCTTAAGCGCACGTAATTTTGAAAGTAAGTCATTATTGGCTTAACAAACAGAAAGAGCATTAGTAAATGCATTACCAACAGAGTTAAATGGAAATATTTGTTTTCAAATATCGGTTTAGGTAAAAATCTGTAATTTACGGTCCATTTGTGATCGAAAACACGTCCCAAATCGAAACTACTTTTCAGATATTCTATGGGGTAAGTGGAAAGGAAAGGTGCCCCCAATATTAGTTGGACGCCGGCACATACAAATAATTGCTTTATAGTCTTTAACCAACCTATATTTGTTAAATAGAAAAGAAATAAAGCCGGGGAGAAAAGTAGTATATTCATTTTGGTACTCACACCCAGACTATAAAAGATACTACCCCAAAACCAGTAACGATCTACAAAAAGATTGAGAGAAGCATATAGAAATAGTATGGCTATGGTATCATTAAAAAGACGTAAAACATAAATGGAGTGAATACGATAGGAGGTGAAGGCACTGATTATTAAAACATAAGGCGGTACTTTGCGACTTTTACTATACAAACGTAAGACCAACCATAGTTGCAATAAATAGATTACGCCGAAAATATACTGAGCTAAATGTATATTTTGACCGTGGCTTGTGACGTAATATAAGATGGAGTATATATAAACAAAGCCAGCTGGATAAACCAATGGACCAGTATCACCTGTAAATAGATTAACATACAAACCAAACATTTTAATAATATCGGAAATCGTACGATCAACATTAGAAATAAATACTACTTAAGCCATAAGTAGTAAAACATAGTGAAGCACACTAAAAAGCGTGTTTATACTGTCTGCAATATCTTCTTTAAAATATAGATTAAAGAGCATTTTTTATAAATAACAAAAAATTAAATTTTACTTGTCATTCAAACGAGCAAACTCATAGCAACCTTGCTTTGCGCTATCATTTTCTTTTAGAATTGTGAATGCCTCGCCAGTTCTTATAAAAATATATATATATATATATAAGAAGAAGCGTAAACTTGACATTAGTCGAAAAAAGCATGGAAGTTACGGCATTTCATCAGCTGCGTTTTGTGTAAAAGAATTGTGAAAAAAGAAAAAAGATTTTTGAAATGATTTCGTGTAATTCATTAAATTTACGTATATTACGTCAAGCATCAATTAAAATTGTTCGCTATCAAATTCTCGAGAGCAATGGAAGCGTCTATAAATTCTTACAAGTACACAGGCCGTTTGCTGCATTCATTTCTTTACGACGTCCGGTATTCTTATCGGTTGATGGGATTGCACCTATAACAACGGCGACAGCAGCGAAACGTAACTTTCATAGTAGTCATCCTTTAAATGGCAAAGACTACTATCAAATTTTGGGAGTAGCCAAAAATGCTTCATCTAAGGAAATAAAAAAAGCCTACTATCAACTCGCAAAAAAATACCATCCAGATACGAATAAAAATGATCCGGATGCTAGTCGGAAATTCCAAGAGGTATCAGAAGCTTATGAAGTACTGAGTGATGATCAAAAGCGTCGCGAATTCGATACATATGGGCAAACTGCTGAGGAAATGGGTCGCAATGGCGGTGCAGGATTTGCTGGTCATGGTCCTCAAGGATTTTCGCAAAGTTGGCAATTTAGATCAACCATAGATCCGGAAGAATTGTTTCGTAAAATTTTTGGTGATCATAATTTTTCTCCAAATAACTTTGAAGATTTCGCCGAGTCTCAATTTGGATTCGGGCGAGCCCAAGAAATCGTAATGGATTTGAGTTTTGCTCAAGCAGCACGTGGTGTTAATAAGGATGTAAATGTTAATATTGTTGATACATGTCCAAAATGCAAAGGCACAAAATGCGAGCCTGGCACCAAACCAGGTCGCTGTCAGTATTGCAATGGCACTGGAATGGAAACAATATCCACTGGACCTTTTGTAATGCGATCTACTTGCCGTTATTGCCAGGGAACACGTCAATACGTGAAGTATCCGTGTGCTGAATGCGAAGGCAAAGGACAAACAGTGCAGCGCAAAAAAGTAACCGTACCTGTGCCGGCTGGCATTGAAGATGGACAAACCGTGCGCATGCAAGTGGGCAAAAAAGAACTCTTCGTTACTTTTCGTGTGGAGCCAAGTCGACATTTCAAACGAAAGGGAGCAGATGTACACTCAAGTGCTACTATATCGTTAGCTCAGGCTGTTTTAGGCGGCACTGTGCGAATAGAGGGCGTATATGAAGATGAGTGGCTGAACATCGAACCTGGTACTTCTTCGCATCACAAGATCTTATTGCGCAACAAAGGTCTTAAACGTGTTAATGCCCATGGACATGGTGATCACTATGTAACAATTAAAATCGAAATGCCTAAACATCTTAATAAAGAACAAAAAGAATTACTTATTAAATATGCTGAACTAGAAACGAACACGCCCGGCTCAATACATGGCATAACTAAACGGAAAGATGGTAGCAGCAAAGCAACGTAAAGTACAATAAAAACAAATTCATTTTTACGATGTAGAAAATCTATTCTAATTTAAATGTGAATTACAGAACATTTGCCAGCATGGGCAATGATAATTCCACTCAGTTTTCATCGGCAGAGGAAGTCTTTAATAAAACCGAAACAAAGCAAGATGATGATGATACAAAAGACAAAGGATTATTATCGAAACTAAAGTCTATATTTAATTAAATAGACAGCAAATCAGCCCCAGAAAACTTAACTTTAAAAATTACCATGTTATGTAAATATGTTTTAGTTATTAGAAATTTTAGTTTTTTTAAAAAAGCTTGTGAAACGAAACTATACAAATGATAGTTAATAAAATTATGCGGTAATGCTTTGCAGAAGCATTACCACGTTATTCGTACTGAATATTTTATGTTTTGATTCTTTATTTTACTCTTCCTTGCGATGAGGGATGAAAGCAAATTTCTAAACGCTCTTGGGATTTTTATTAATAGAGTATTAATTTCTTGTTACCAGTTGGGACAAAACTATATACTTACCCTTTAGCAAGGCATAATTGGTGGTACCATTCAGAAAACCTTCACATTCTTGCATGTATGCCTTCCAATCAATTTCCGTATATGGCACTTTTTCTATGACAAACACATTTAATATAAGTTCGACCAACAGTATAAATATCGTAATTATGGGCAAAGCGGCCGGGTCGAGTATCAGAAATTTAACATATTCAAAGTTTATGAATTTTCTATAAAATTGTAAGATAACATTTTCACTATTGCTGTAGCGTTTATTACTGACAGCACGAATTAATGCCATAACCTCTATTTTGGCTTTAAAAATATCCAAATATAATTATTAATGCGTTAGCCGGGTTAATGTTGATAAAATAAATGCCATCAGCTGTTTTAGATATGTTAAAAGACACGTTCAGTGATAATGAAAGATAGTTCTTTGCATCTGTGCTGTCAAATCTCTGTTCCTACATTTAACGCGAAAAAAAAATATTTTTATAAATGTGCTGAATGAAATACTCTCACCGTTCGTCCGTTCCAGCACTCGACATTTTTCATATTTTATAGAAATCTTGTGAGTAATAACTCGCACAAGATCCAAAGAGTTTGTTATTGTTGTAGAAGCAAGCGTTTCCTACTTAGTTTTGCTGAATATTTTGTGTTAGAAACGGCAGAAGTTTCCGTTAGATTTGTGATGCAAAGCAATTTGCATGTTTTGCAAGAATTTTTCAAAGCATTAGTAACATTTGTTTCTTGAACGTTATCAGTGATCAATATATTCAATTTGTTCGAAACCTCGGTTGAGTTTGTGGAGGTGGTTACTAATCTACTATATGATTTTGTGTTGTTTTCCTAGGAGACGTTCCTCCAGTTGTTTTTGAATTGCTGGAAATATTACAGTACAGCGATTTAAACAACGGAGCAACTACGATCTATAATGGAGTAGATTTCGAAGTAGTGGTCGTATTTGAATTGCACTTGTGAAGAGATCTTGGAAAGCTGCCTCATTATTGCCATTATTTCATGGCTTCGGTGCAACATTCAATTCGATTCAGGTAATACTTTCATAAGCTGAGCTACTTCATTTACGTTTTTCTTGTCGATTTCATTTGCAATTAATTTTATCTTTCCTTTTCTTATCCTTATTATCATAAGAATTAATAATGACGTCCGCTTCTTTTCGAGTTTGCATGGTATCTGCATTTCCTTTACCTGACTTTTTAAATCATTAGTATTGTTCCAACTGTTTCGCTGGTAGCTCTAAATTTTTTGTTTTCTTTCTTAAAACACTTTTCTCTTTTTTACTGTGTAGTACCGTATTAGTGGGCATAGCATAAGGTATCAAAACGTTTGTTAGTTCTTGAGAATTTCCGATGAGCTAACATGGGCTGGAGAATGTCGCTAAAATCCTTATCAGCTACGTTCTTGCTTCTTTTTGTTCTTTGTAATTCATTTTTGTTGCGATTTTGCTCTTCTGAATCCTTCGGGAAGAGTTAATATTTTGTTTACGATCCTGAGGTGACGAACCAACCTTAACTGATGTATTATTAACATCGCTCGTGTTAGTAAAATAACGAATATATATTTTCAAGTTTTCATCATCCGCTCGCACTTTTTCGAGGTTACTTATTTTCTTTCATCCTAAAGAACATAACCTTAGTTTTTCGTTGTGTTAATTCAAAGCCATTTTTTATTTATTGATCAGATGGTCTATTCGAATACGTTGACGTAGTTGCTCCGGCAATATTTTCGCTCTTCTCCTTTGAAGGGCATAACTTTAATTTTCCTCTTTCGTCACTGATAATAATCGCAATCGAAATCGTTCGAAATCCTAAAAAGTAATTTATTAAAAAATAGCTATGGATTCTCCATGACTATATCGTTGCACAGCATCTTCAAATATTTCTCCATTTAATAGTGCTTTAGAATCCCTTAATCCAAAAGGCAAGTAAATAGATTTAAAAGCCCTTTTTAAGATTGAAATACTATCTCACTAGTTTTGGAAGAACGCTTGCTTTCTCAAAATTACTATACGCCCTCATTGTATTATAGTACTTTTAATTTTCAGAAAAGATAAAATAATAATTTTATATGAAAATTAAACCATGTGAATGAAAAATGCATGTAACGTAATGAAAAATGTTCATATTAATTTGTTTATTAATAGTTTTATAATAATAAATAATAAAAATTAATTTTTTTCTGTGCATTTCTTATGAATACTCTTTTTGACTTTGCTTAGAATAAAAATCTATTCCTGAACGTAAAGTTTACTTTGCTGTACAGCTGTACCGTAAACTGGACAATAAACCTATATAGTCATATCAGACAGGAATGTCATAATAATTTAAAAGTTTTTCTCATGTTCATCACAGACAATACCTACGATTTTTAGTACAATTGACTTTGTCATATTCATACAAATATAAAATGTTTGACAAGTCACGTCATATGTATCTCTTGCATTAATTGAAAAATTACACAGAAGCACATGGAAATTGGTTTTTAGGCTTCTGCTGACATATACTGTTGTCCGCTTGGCTACTTTTGGTATTATTCCGTACTCTTCATAGTCACAGCCTTCCATGCAGTCCTCCTCTCTATTATAATCTATTTTTCCGCTAACGAAATCATTATCAACATTTATTTTTACTATTTTTTCTTCACCCGTTAGTTTTGCTATCATTTATTTTAGTTGGTTTTTATAATTTGAATATATTGTACCGCCTATCTTTTTTATGGAACTTATATTTACTAGAAACGATGGTTGTGGTAAATGGAAGCGTAGGTACTCTCCCACACAATCGTAGCATGAACTTCTTCAAGGGGTCTTTTTTTTAAGTGCCCAGATTGAGTTGGGGCGGCATATGTGGCTAATACAATATCACAACCAGTATATGTTATAAATTGTTGTAAAAGTGCTTATCGCAAATATGACCGTTTTTTTATGATTTGAAACGTTTAATATGGTTAGACAGTTTTGTAATTTATTTGCAGAAATTTTAGACACTGCTTTTTTTTTCTACTCTCTTATGTACATCATTATTTTTTAAAAATTTATTAAAAATAGATAAGTAAAATACCGAAAGGTTTTTTATATAATACAACTAGTTAGAATTATCTGTAAAATGAAGATTATTTTTTTAACAAAGGAATCTAGTTTTAATAAATATATCTATATCACAGTAGATAAGTGTTAATTTATAAATGAGAAAAGAGTAAGTGCTTTTTTACTCATCCATTGTACATAAATAAGAAATTAACCGTGGAAAGCAAAAAAAGAAAAAATATAATTCAATGAATTTGTAAAATAAAAAATATAATCAAGTATTTCTATACGTTTTTTCTTTTTTTTATAAAAGTCATTATAATAATATATGAATGTATATAAAATGCGAATAATAAATGCCACAAAAGTAATGAATCAAAACTAAGCATAAATACATGTGTACGAAACATCTTTTCGAAGATCTTTTTGAAATTCCTTTTTTTGATAATTCAATTTTAGTAACCTAATAAATGTTCAATATAGCGGTTTGCAACTGGTGCATATTTTATGAACTTTTTGCTTTGCCGCGCTGCCACACTTCTTGTTTTGTCAGTTTAACGAGAAGCGTAAACAGATTTCTCGTTTAACAGAGAAGCGTAGACAGCGTTGCCATTTTTTCCCATATAACATTATGAATAGAGCAATACTAAAAATATAAGAGTAACAACAATGTTAATAAAGATATAATACAAAATAATTATAAAAGTTTCTGAAAAAAAAGTATAGAAGTTTTAATTTTCACTCTTCTTCGAAATAAATAATAAAAATTATTTTTCACTTTGCAAAATTGAAATTCATGTATTGAAAATCACGCTTATTGAAAAATAATGAAAGAAAGGAAGAAAACATATATTTAAGACTCAGATGGTTCAGTCCTACAGATTACAGACAATATTATTGCCATCTCTGTGTTTTATGAGTTTTTATATTAAATAAAAAGAAATTAACAAACAAATTATTGTGAATAACAAATGGGATTAAATAAATAAATGAAGACCATTGGCCTTTTATAAAAACGACTAGATAGGCTGTTATAGAGATTATAATTAGACTTTTCTGTTTAACGTAGATCGAAACTCGGTTTGATACATTTAGCATAGATTACAATTAGATTTTTATGTTTAACAGACAACTATGAAGATATGATTAGTTTCTTCTTCTTTTTGTTCAAGGCGAAGCGTTGCCATTTATTGAAAGCAGCTTTTTTTCTCTCTCTGTTCTCAACACATGGTACTTTTTTGTATAAAACTTGTGAAGGAAAAAACCAGCCGTTAACGTTATTGTATAAGTATGCATTTTCAGTTTGTTTCTTGTTGTTGGCTTGTTGTCCTCGGGTTAAAGCGGTTGCGGTTTTAATTTCAATTTACATTTCTTTTAGACTCTTAGAGGTGTATTTAAGTTCTTGAAGCGAAGCTTGCAAGATCTCAAAGAAATGAAATAAAAAAAACAAAATACATATATTCTGAAAAAAAATAAAATTCAAAGCCGCAAATATTTGTACGTTTTCCTAAAATTTTGATGAACAGAAAAGATATAATCTTATAAACGAGTATTAAACTCGCACACATAATCTTACTTGTGACAAAAAAGTTCAAAAATCTAGAGAGATGTGTACATTTTTTGTAGCAAAACTTTGTGCGAAAGAATTTGCGTAAATATATTAAGAACAATATTAAGAAGAAAACTAAAAACTAAACACTTTATGTACATATAATTAATTAGTGAATGTTAAAATTGGAAAAAACTTTTGAACTTTCGAACGGTAAAGTCTGGCAAGAGCGAGAGCATATGCAAAATAAACAAAATAATATTCATAAATAAATAAATGATTAATGAATAAAACTATTATTTAATATTAAAGTAAAAATTAAATAACAAATAAGAAAGACATTTTGTGCGGTAAACTTAGCTAAAATATAAACTCAATAGAAAAGGTAAAGTAAATCTAAGAAAGATACAATTAAACAATTTCTATTTGAAAAACAAATAAGAACATCATGTATAATAAATGAAAATTTACAAAAGTTTGTAAATTTAAAAGGTAAAAATAATAAAAACGTGCGATTACTAACAATTAATTAAGATTCGGGCAAATAACATTGTTTTCAATTTTCAACAGCCGGCTTTTGAATAAATTGCTACGACAGGCCACTTTGTGAGTCAGTATTTCTTTTCTTCGTTTTTTTTTTGTTTTTTAAAGTTCGCTTTGATGTACTGTTAATACTGTAATAGAGTAATTATATAGTTTATGAGTTTAAAAGACATGTGAAAGAACAAAGTGGATCTTAGTCATATATATATAAACATATATCTTAGCATTTGTATAATTCTGTTGTTTATTTGCAATTTAATTGGAAAGTAGGAGTGTAATACTTACTCTATTTGATATATATATTAATTTTTTTCCTGTTTATTTCTAACTGTATTTACATCCTATGTAAAGTTGTTTTTATTTCTACTATTGATTATGGAAATTACAACAACAACGACAAAGATGTTGACTTTATTTTTCTTTGAAAATTATTGTGTTATTATCAGTAAAAACACGTTCGACCATGCTTGGGTGTATCTTTTTTTTTTTTTAATTAAGGGAGAAAATATAATAATTATAATTTACATATATTTGTTTTTACATAAAGAGTACAACAACGACACAAAAACAAACACAACGACATTGTTTTGTTCTATATTGTATATAATAACAAGCAATAACAAAGTCTATGTTGGGTTATCAAATAAACGTATGCACTCAGCTGTTCTACCAGTTGATTTTAAGGTGAGTACTCTCACGAGTAGAAGAGGAAGAAGGAGAGAAAAAGAGAGGCAGATGCTTACTTGCTTCGCGGACAAATGAGTAAATATAAACACAAATATTAAAGTTTTCTTTCGGTGGATCTCTAATCTTTTTAATGTTTAGACTTTTGGGAATTTTTAGAAAATACATTTATTTGTATATATAAAGGCGTTACTTATGTACGTAATTAGATGAAATTTATAAAAGTGATAATGCCGTAGAAATGAAGTATTGTCCGACATTTAACAGAAACGTTGAATGTTCTTACTCGCGAGTTGGAGTCGAAATTGCGCCAAATCAAAGTGAAACGATACGCCCACATTACAGCATAACCTGAATCCTTTTGCGTTTTTAAAAATAAAAACATTTGAATTTTTGTTTGTTGCTTATCAACCACAACAGATGCAAGATGTGTTTATGTTCTATGCAAAAAGGGAAAAAGTCGGCCAAGTCTACTCGATATTATAGAACATTGAAATTTTATTCTTTTGTTAAAACTTTTGCAATACTTAGAAGAAAGCTTCAGAGACTCCATAAAGTATGTATACCATTGATCAATATCAAATTTTAAACCAATGTAAGTATATTCGCCTGTCTTTCTACCGGAGTAATGTCTATGGTAAACAATCTCCTGGTTGTGATAATGGAGAGCTCTGCCTCAGACGCACGATACAAATTTCCATTTTTATTCTACAAACATAATAAAATTCATCTAGTTTTTCTTTGTGTTAAATTTTTTGATATAACGGTGATGGGTATAAAAGATTCGATCGCAGCCGAATATAATTTTCTTACTTCTTTTTTTTTTGAGGTTTGATGCGGTTTACCTTAGTGTTGCATTATTTACTAATAGGTGTTATTAGTATTATTAAAACCGAAAGCTAGTAAAGAGGCTGGAGCGATCTCTTTGCTTAATTCGCTCGAATAAATTTCAAGAAGTTCTGCAAGTAAAATGTAATCTAACGACTTGATCAAGTTAATTAAAGTTATGCACTTGCCTTACCTTTTGCGTACTTTACGCGGGTTAGCTATTGGTTTCTTAATAGCGATGATTCCTTCAAAAAATTAGAGACTTTATGTTAAAAAAAAGAGTATAGTTTGCCGAGGCGCATCATAAAACCGCCTACACCTCTCTCCACTTAATCATATAATGTTTATTTAAAATAAGGCGTCATATGGGAAGTGGCCGAAAAAATGATACAATCTGAACTATTTTCAATAGCGTTCGTGCTTAACCAAAACACGTCCGTATAATAAATTTCATTGAAACATCCTGATAGTTGCGTCCTGTGGGTTTAACACAAGACGAACAGATGGACAGATAAGCGTAAAGTCACTTCTTGAATCGTAACATTGCACACATCCGCACATACTAAATATACTCCTGTACCACAAGTGGTATAGGGTATATAATTGCGATATACGTCTCTTGTTGTAAAGGCCTATTGTAAAAAAAGAGGTTGCCTTTTAGGAAGGATGATTGTATGTGTCGCAGGTATTAGCCATTTAAACGTTATAGTCGTGCTGACTATTGAGTTCCCTGCAGAACGTTGCTTAATGGTATTCGTCACTCTTCTTTGTGAGAAAACAACAAAAAATATGACTTATTGACACGTAAATGCATGAGAGCCCGTATGTAGGTAGAGATCCGAGAAGTAGTTTCCTACGGCCCAAACTTAATATAATAAATTTATATGTCACATCACTAGTGGAGCAAATTTGATGACTGAAGACAAAAAAGGACGGACGGGGCATAACACAGAGGGACAAATAAACTTCGACAGCGTCCGTGCTTGGACGAAAGGCGTTCACCAAATTTTGTTAAAATTGCGATCAGTTGTATGAACACGAAAATACACGGATAGACAAAGTCCATTTGGGTTCATGTTTGGGTCAAAAGGGTATAATTGAGCAAATTTTGTTAAAATTGCGATCAGCCGAATGCACACAAGAATATATGGCACCAGACAGAGGGACAGACAAATTTCACATAATGTGACTAAGTTTGCGTATCCCAAGGAACTAAATGCCCTGCTTTTAGCCTACGAAGTATGGAGGACTTCGAACAGTGTAAAGATGATTTTTCCTAAAACGTTGATTTCCTTGAAAGAAGTTTTGTTTTTTGTCGTAAAATTTTACTGTAAAGCTTCTAGAAAGGCGTAAAAGAATGGTCTGCAATGATCATTCAATAATACCTTAAAGTAATTGAAGGAATGTAATGTCTTGCAAATATTTTCGCTTTGCAAGTGAAAAAAAGAGGAAGGACTGACAATGCTTAATAAAAGATGCCAAGTCATATCCGAAGAGCAAACATTAAAAGAAAAATATTTCTATGCACTCACCGTCACAGCACTAAAGCATATATGGTAACATGACGTCATGAACAATTACTTCTACCTACAACTTTTTCTGATCCCCCCCATGCTCTTATATAGGGGCGACGGTCGCCGCGAAGACTTCGTTTTTCGAAACTAAGCTGTTAGTTTCTAATCATAATTAGCGACAGATGGATACTGGTATCTATCTCAGGCGTACTCTTCAAAATACAACCGTACTTTATGGTATGCTTTTAGCTTTCTCAGTTTGTCTTTCGTTTTACAAGAATAACACCAATTTAATATATGTCTTACGATGGATATGAGAAATTACAGTCATCTCCCCATTGATCAAAAAAATGTTGTTGTCAATTCTGTAGAAAACTAGGAAGAAATGCTTAATAAACGTTTCATATAGTTTCATGCCATCTGCCTATATACGGCTGTCCATCAGCAATTGAAATAACTGTGAGAAAAACTTCATCTATGACAAATGCTGATGTATTCGCTGGCAATGTGTGTATGTACAAGTGCAACACAGCAGAAAAAGAGCGAAAGTGCAACTTTAACGGTAGTTTGATGTTGAATAAATTATGACGTTGCGTTTCTTATTTTTCTTATTTTGCTGCATTATTACCATAGCATAGCAACAGTTGTATGAAATGGTTTTTCCATGCACACATTCATACATAACACACATACACATACACATACACATCCATATCCATATGTACACTGATTTTACACATAGATACCTGTAAATACATATACATATAAATGTGTGTGCTTTTGTGCACATTAAAGCAACTTAGCAACAGGCATTTAATGTTTACTTACACACATAGTTATGTATGATTTTTTTCAGGGGTTACGCGTACACATATACGCCATGTATGGCACTCGTAAGTATATGTACATATGTGTATATGTATTTACGTGCACTTATCAGCTCTATGATGTATAGTGTGTTTGTGTGTGCGTGTGTATGTTTTTTTTTTTTTGAGTAAAGTGTTATGTGCCAACAAGTGTTAGCTAAAACATTTTCATGCACGTACTTGTACGTACGTCTGTTTCTGTGTACTTCCCCTAAAAAAAAAAACCTCCCATTCCAGTTTTTCATCAGCACACATCGCACACAATTATATATATGTTACACTTTTTCATCACAACTTATGCATATGCTTGACTATGCTTACAAACAACACACTTCAGTCTTCAGTGCAGTCATTCATGGCTGATGAATAAATTGTTGTTGCTATGAGACCTAAATACATGTATTGCTGTATAAGTATTGCTTTGATAAATATTTTTGTAGTAGTTTCCTTTGCCGCTAATTTTTCTTATTTTTTTCTTTTTTTCGCTTTTTGTTACTTTTTGTGGTTAGATTAGGGGAAGGTATGCAACGTTCACGATGTCACTGGATAGTCATACAATTAATTGAGTATATGCGTGTGTGTATGTGTGTATGTACTTTTATTGCACAATATTGACATTTAAGGGAACCTATACGTTCGCCTAAGAGTTACATATATGCAGTCTATATCTATATGTAATCTCCCAAGCCATCTTTGTCTGACTGATTTTCAATGGTTTATTTTGAGTTCGCAACCTTTCAATTAGCGGCCACAAGAATATATGCGAAATTTGTCACTTTATGTCGCAGCACTTGCGAACATCAAAAAATATACATTTTCTTATGAAGTAAGGGCTCTTGTTTCTCTACTAATCCATCCAGATGCAAAGCGTAAGATACGAACACGTAAAAAATCGTTAATAGCTGAAAAGAGGAAATTTGTTACACGTACGCGTTGTCGAAACCTTGCAATTTTCGTTTCACTCGTTTTTGTTCAACATTTTTATGCTAATTGCCATAAGTACAAGTTAGTAGGCAAATAGAAGGACAGGAAGGATGGAAAGATAGAAGGGCAATCCTGAGCTGGATTATGTGTCGTTATTGCAGTACAGGAACTAATGTTATTAGAGAACACAGACTTATAATGATAAAGAAGTAAAAGCACTGTAGTGGAGGACGGTCCACCATTACATACCCCTCACTTCCAGTTTTTTATATAACGACTTTCAGACTAAGGCCTTATATTAGCAGTGCTATTTTCATTCAGCGCATCAGTGTATCAAATTTCCTCAAAATATCTTAAAAATTATGGCCTCTACGTTGAACACTAGGTAACAAGATGGACCGACAAAAGTCTTCTCTACTTCACTTTCACTTTCTGAATCGATCGATATAATAAAAGGTGAATCTATGTTCAAGTCTTTTTGGGTGTTGCATACATATGCGCAAATTTAATATACCCTTGTACCATAATTGACGGAGGATGTAAAAAGCGTGCACTTTATGGCTTTTGAGATGATAGGTACAAAAGTAGAACAATAAAACATTCAGGTCGAATTTTCCATTTTAATGGTTTACAAAGCCAGCAGCAGAGTAGTGCAGCAAAATCTGCATATCATTGACTGCTGTCGTCTTTCAAGGGACATATTGTGAATAATGTGGAATCTTCGCTTAAACCCATCATAGTGCTATAGTGTTAGGTATAAAGCGCCGACATCTGTGGGCAAAGCGTATCTCTGTAAGGCAGAAAAAAAGTAAGTATTTTACCACTGTTCGGAATCTGACCGCCTCGGGAATGACATTGCTTCCAGTTGTTGTGGCAGAATTTAATTTTCTTAAAATTATTTACATTTCAATTTTTTTTTAAATTAAACTCTAGACAGTTGCTGAAGTTAAAGTACTTTTTCCGCATTATCTTGCGCACATTTCGAGGCACTCTGTGAAAGAAAGATGTCAGTCTTTGGTGGGCTTTAAAGCTTCAGAAAGCTTATTTCTGAAATTAAATGAATAGCAAATGTTGACAGATTGCTGCTAGGCAAAGATAACATGATATATAATAATAATTATAATAAAATTACAATAATTGATGTGAAGATTATGCCTAAAAAACTCTCTGGAATAGCAAGAACGGATCGTTCTTCTCGTCAATTTTATGATCCTAACCATTTTTCGAAGGTTTGTCTCTTCGGTGAAAGCCTACCATACAATTATTTTAATCCTCCAAAAAACGAATACGTTAACTGTAGTTGTTGATAGATCTGAGGGCTATAATATATCTATCTCTTTCTCTTTTACTCTACTTCCTTCTAACCACCATCGCGTTACACGTATACATGGTATCCTTTGAATGATTGGTTATATTAAAAAAAAAACAAGCGAAATATTTTAGAGTGCAAGGACATAAGGTTTTGACTTGGAAGTTTTTTGTTTACATGGTGTTGCTACCACTGGTTTTACTTCTTTACTTCTCTTTAGTCACAATTTTTTGTTGTAATTTATTTTATGGTGGTAGTATGATAATATAAAGCTAATAAAAAAACTTCTGGACCTTGAATGTCTCGTAGTCGAGCTGTCACCTTTTAGATCGTGCAAACTCTTGGATTACGTGAAGCTCGTACAACAGGACCTCATAGGTTGACCGGTATGTAAACTGACATATATAGACGGACGGACGGACATGTCAAGTCTAATCGAAATATTGTGCTGTTGAGATTCATCAGGATATACCTTTCCTTGTATCAAGAGGAAACGTGATCCTTTATCATTTCATTCGAAAGACGAAACATTTGCTGTTAGATGACTGGAAATATATTATGTTGTCATGCACTCAAGTGCGGGAGAATTTTCAATAAAACGGATAGCCTTAAATGCTAGCAATAATAAAATCCATGTATTTATTTAAATGGAGTCAAAGGGGGTTGTGATATATTAGAGATAGGGGTGGAGGAGGAGAAAGATGACAATCACATCTGTGAAAGGGAGAGAGGTGAAGAGGAGGGATATATAGACAATTCTGATAAGTCAATTGATGTTATACCAGAGGTAGTCAACGCGTTGTTGTCTTAACAACTGCATTGTTATCGATTTACTCAGAAATTGTTAGCAAAACAAAGCGAACAGTGAAAAGCCTAATCAAGTCAAGTAGTGCTCTGCGATCGACCTGTTGTCCGTTGCTTTCCTAAACCATATACAATTTTTACTTTGAATTTAATTATTAGGTATACAAGATTCGTTACAATGTGATTGTAGTTTGTTTGTTTGTTTTTTTTTGTTTCTTTTTCCTTTTTTACTTGCGAATGCAGCTTTCTTTCTGTCACTCAGTTTGGACTCTTGGATAATTAGTATGCTTGTGTGATAGATACGATAATTCAGTTAATGGATGCACATATAAGCTTTATGTCATTTATGCATTACAAAAATATATGGAAAATCTTAAAGCCTAAGGAAAGAAAATATAAATAAATTGCAGAAACGAAAAAAAAAAGGAAAAAATCAGTTAACACCTCTGGTTACTGTATAAACTTAAATTTTAAGCCATAATATGTTTTCATGCGAATACATGACAATATGAAAAATAAACATAATTTTTCACATGTTGTTTTTTTTTTTATACATTTACATATATGTATGTATACTCGTATAAAGTTTTACACTACGAATGCTGGCTTCAGTGTAGAGTATACGCCGCGCACAGCATAAATGCAGTTCAGCAAGTTCACTCACCTCATTTGTTGATTCGCTTTTTGTACATGTGCTGAATTGTTGCTGTTATTATTATTACTGTTTGTTGTTGGCTTGTTAGTTGGGTCCGCTTATATTTGTAGTTCCACATCATACATACGTACATACATGCATACGTACATGCATACATACGCATACATTTTATGTGCTCTGCACTTTCTACTAAACAGTGAAGAAAAAAACAAGCAAAAAAAAAGGAATTAAATGTTTTATGGCTACAGAGAGTACATCGGAGTACTGAATGCATAAATATGAATGCTTTTATGTTTGTTTATTTGTTTGTTTGTACATAAACTTGCATGTCAGTGCATAGCATACAATGTTGTTGTTATTGAGCTAACAATGAATTTTGTATAAATTTTGTTACAATTTGCTTGCATGTGTGTATGTCAGCCTGCGTTGAAATTAAATATTTGTGATTTTTTTTTTTTTTTTTTAGTACCCATCTGATTAGTGCCGGATTGTAAGGGTGGAAATCGGGTGCACAAATTGAGATTTTAAATAAAAAAATAAGAAACATGAAAATCAAAAATATTGAACGAACTATAGATACCCGTCATCTTTGGCGCAAAGCATGTGAGAATATCAAACAATTTGTTGTATACAGAAGACTTCGACGTTCAAAATTACGCTGAGAAATATTATTTAGGAACATTAGGCGTACAAGTAGGCACGGTACGTACGTGAGTAGTGGTAGTAGAAGTTCAGAAGAATTTTCATTTCCATATGCTAGGTGTGCAAAAACATAGAGATATGCATGCAAGCAGGTATGACACGTTCTTAAGTAGCATTATTAGAGATGTCTGTCGGTCCTTCTGAAATCTGAAATCACGTTTACAAAGTCAAGCCTTTATCTAGAAAAACAGATTCGCTCTGAAATTTTTTTTGATTATTTTAATTGCTGTTGATGGGCTCTGCTGGTAGGTCCATAATTAGAAAAAGAAAAACCAAACTGAGAAACTTTCCATCTTTCCTGTATAATAATCTCAGATTTTTCAACCTAAGTTCAGCTTTCAGTTTTCTTATCACCTTTCTTGGTTTAAGTTCGAAGGTCAACATATACGACCGACACTATATTTACCAAAAACAAAAAAAGAGAAAGTTAAATCTGAGTTCTGTAGATCTAAGCTTTGAACCTTAAAGTTTTCCTCTTCATCTCAGTAATGCCGAAATTGAAACGTAGCTAATTGAAGGTGGCTTACAATCATTAGACATCGGAGAACTAAGCACTCTTTCGTTTTCCAATTGCATTCACATTGTTTATCATACGATCACGGGCCACGTTTTTCTTAGTTTTGAAGAAATTTTGTTTTGTAGCATACGTGATACCTGACATGACGGTACAAAGCATTCGATTGTTTACTATACTTCTCCTACGGTACGTGGTCATTTGAACGCATCATCTATTTTAATCTCTGAAAATAATATAATTATAAGTATTTAAACAACACTTGAAACAAACTGTATTTTTGCAAACGCGTACGTGCATTATTAATTAAACCTCAAATACTTAGCATTAATCGAATCTCTTTTTTGTTTTGTTTTTTTCTTTGCTATAAATCAACTTAATATAGAATTCAAATATCAAGTGAAAATGTCAATAAAAAATGATGTCAAGAAAACAAAGCACATATATGTATAATAACAGATGTTAAATTGATAACAATGCGTCATAACTAAGCCAAACAATGATTTAGTAATTTAATCATTAATTTAGTTGAGTTAAGTGTGTGTGTGTGTGTATATGTAAAGTATGTACAAGCATGTGGTTGGAACATAGAGTTAAATAACGAAACGGAGAAAAACAAAAACAACAACAACAATAACAAAAAAAGATTTTATTTTCGGTATTAATGTGCAGCTGGTTGTATGTACCTATGTTTATATGTGTACATAAATGTGAACACATATTTTACATACATATGTACATATGTATGCAAAGTTTTATTAGTTTTGTTGCCAACTTGCGATTAACTCGTTTAATTTATTTATTTTATTATCACTTCTATGGCCAAACAAACCGTTATATTAAGTTTATGAAATCGTTTGAAAGATTACGAACTACTCGAATATGAAGAAAAGAAGTTTTTAACGTTTTAAGATTTCATTGACCTTAACATCAGTGAAATCTTAAGGCATATTTAGTTTGTTATTCGTATTTGTGACGTCAAGATGTTCGAAAAGATAAGGTCGTCGCAGGGTTTAAGATTAAATTCGAACTTAGTCGATTTTTATACTCTACACCATTTGCGGTGCAAGGGTGTGTTTAGTTACTAAGGATGTATGCAACATTCAGAAGGAGTTAATATAGAGCTACCTTTTATTATATCGACTGTTTCAAGAATCGATCTAAGCTTGCCGTCCATTCGTCCATTCAACCTAAAGGTTGCAATTTTTGACATATTTTGGTACAATTTAGGATATGGTGTTTTGTCCTAAGGACGCATGTTATTCAAAAGGGTTCGGAATGGAGTGCTTTGTGGCCCACTTCGTATACAACGCTTTATTTTGAAAAGTCGTTTTACGAATGACTGTATTAAGCAAACTGGTGTACGGTTTTCAATTGTGGGCCCTATCTATAGTGTTTTTCCTTGCTTGCTTTCTTTAGAGGAGAGCGATTTTCAAGCTATAAACTTTTTTCGGTTCAAAGGTCTCAATAAGCAAAATGACCAATTAGTAAGCTAACGAAAGTACTGCAATTTTGCATGAAATAAAATTGTACTGAAGTGACTTGGCATCTTCTTAGGGAATACAGTACTCCGCTTTGGATCTGTGCACTAACTTTCTTAGCTATGTATCTTATCTTCGTTTTATTCTCCATTTCTTCATTCCGTGGATGGACGGAAGTACGGGGGAGGCACTCAAAAGAGAAGATTTTCAGAAGATGATTTATTATCCCAAGGAAGGCAGCGGGGAGTTTTTATGTACGATTCGTTGGTGTTAGAAAATTCTTTTTGGAATATACTCACAGCGAATCAGGCGGAGGCCAGCAGTGAATATGTTCCATCAACTCGTCTAGGAGAATTTCAAATTGAATCTAAAGTCAAAAGCTTAATAAAATTCATTGATTTTAACAGCATAAAAATTACTTTTTAACCATCTTTTCTATACGGAATGGAGTTCAAGAAATAGATGAAACCAATTTTTACCATAAAGTGTAAAGACTTGTCTATTGCGAAAAGCTTTAGATTTAAAAACTTATCATTCATAAGAGCATAGATAGGGAAGGGATCCAATCAATGGGGCCATTGCTTGCAGAGCTTTCACATTCATTTTGAATGCGAAAGAGAAATTTTTTTCTCACTGATCTTAAAACTCGATTTTGTAGCCCATTGGCCAAGATATGTTGGTGTAATAAACTTCATCAAAATGTTCTGAACATTTGCGACCTATATGTTAAAGACAAATTAATTGGCAGATATCAGATATGCAGGCGGGCAAATGGTGATTACAGTCCAAATCAATTCAGGAAATGATTGTGAAGGCTTGGATAAAATTGAAGGTGGATCTTTCTCAAGTCGGTCTGACTGTTAGATATATCCGCAGAATATATGTACTTATTATAAATGTCGTAGGATATAAAAATATGAGTTTATTGTCGAGTCACTTGTTCATAGCGACGACCTTAGCCGCACCTTCAAAGTAATGTACCTTAAGTAGTCCCTGGACTAGAAGCCTTTTTTTATATTAACACTAGTGCTACTGTCGGCCAATTTAATCTTTGTCAACTTTCAAGCTTCAAAAAGATGGTTGTAAGGTGTGTAGCGTTTGGAAAATACTTGGTGACCTTTAACTGTAGGAACAGACCTTTAAAATTTGATAATCAACGCGTGTTTGCCTGGTCTACTTTCCATATGATATGGCTGTTCCTTCGTGAAAAAGCTTATTTTTAACGAATTTTTCCTCTTATTATTGCTTTAGATGCCGTTATATATTCTGGAAATTCTGGAAAACTTACATATTTCTTCAGTTCGATTAAAACCTGTTCTTCAGGAAGAGCGGACAGTGCGCGATTTATTAATTTGTTTATAAAAGTTATAGGGGAACCTAAAATGTCCTAGAAGCAGGCTTAACTATATTCTTCTTCTTCTGTGAGTCAGCAAATCAACGATCGATGATTTACTGAGTGAGAGACCACTTCTATTGCCTGTATAAAGTTTTTAGCGAACGAGGGAGAGAGAAGGAGGAGAGAGGGGGGGAGAGGGGGGGCTATTTTGGCCTACAACGACTCTTGTCAATCTATGGCTTTAAGAAAGTACCCTTTTCATATACTCAACAATCTTCTGCAACAGCACCCTAGATGACTGTATATTGTCTTGTACAAAATTCTCCATTCACATGGTCCATCAATTATAAGCAAAAGTATTAGTAATATCTTCCAATGTTGTTCACCTTCTCAATCAACTTTTGCAATTTTTCCAATAATTTCTAACAAGAAGTTATCAGATGAAAAGCGGGCATGGCTGAGTTATTGTTGTGCTTTTCTAAACCACAAAACGTATAATTTGTATTTTTTCTTTTAATTTTTACCAATTTATTGGCATTGAACTTATCTTAAAATATTCGACAAAGTCTTTCGGTATAGTGAGATTATTCGCATTTCTGTAGAATTTACCTAAACGGTAGGCATATTTTACTCAGCTCAGCGGATCAGCTGCTGTCCACTTTCTGAGTTCCACAAAAAGAAGAAGTAAACCATTAGGCCAACTTGCGGCTTATTGCCTCAACCGCGCAATTCCACTAAGTAGCAGTCGAATGGGCAGTTCCGATTTGCAATGGAATTATGTAATCTGCAGTTAGTGCCTTTATGTGCATTTAAAGATAATATATAGTAAATGACGTTAGTGTGATTGTGTTTTTCAGTAGTGGCTATAAAGACTGTTTAAGATTGTGCTTAAAGCCACTGTAGCATTAGTAGCTGATTATATAAGAATCGCGGCTCCCTACTGAGTGCTCGCGGATCTAAACCCAAGTGCGATAGTGTTTGCGGACCCAAACCCAAGTGCGATAGAGTTTGCTTTAGTTGTAGGTATAACGGATGCTCGATCGGTAAAAGTATAACACTTAGCGATTGTGGCCACACGTCCACTGAGCTGCGACCACTCTCCACCTTTTTCTCTTTCCTCAACCTGTTCTGCCTGTCACCGTATTACACGAATAGGAGACATTCCCTGATTAATTAGTTATATGTCACGTTTTTTTTTTGCATAGAAGGAAAGATAATAGAATCATAATATCTAGCGACGTTAATTAGGATCATTGTTAAGATTTAAAAAATAAATTCGCTTTTAAAAAATATTAAAAAATGTCAACAACGCAGCCATTGTCGCGAGGCATTGTCAATGTAAAGGTAACCCATGGCAAGTAGTTGAAAAACAAATAAGAAGACTATAGGGGGACACGGCCCATCATCAAATACTCTTTACGAGTTCGCTTAATGCAGCTATTCACATAACGATCTTTCAAGATAAGGCGTTATACAGTGAATGGTCGAAAAGGTCGTCCGACCCGAATCACGCACATTTTTTGCCAAGATTGCGTCAATCATTGTTTGTAGTGTTGCTTTGTTATGGTTTCATTTGGTGAAAACAAATTTTGAGTTCCCCATGCTCTGCCAGCTCTTCCAAATGTGGCCGACAGGGGATATTCAGCTTTATCGCTCTTGTTAATGTGCCGCCTACTTTGCATTATGGTTATTTGGGTTCCGGATATCGTAACACATTCACTAGGCATGACTACTAATAAGGGTTTGGGTAGCCCTATCCTTCGAACTAAGAAGGCAAGGTAAAGTTTCTCGCAGGTAACGTTTCTTACGCACCAAAGTGCACATATTCGAGTCTTCAAGAAACACTTCCTTGTGATAACTTACTCAATTGAGTGGAGCTTAGAGACGGTACGTGTTCAAAAAAAGATGAGGTCACAGCTTCACACGATCTCTAAACATCATTAAGGCATCCGAAGTTCGTTGAGAGTTTAATCTGAATGATGTTTTGTTTGCGTTTTCGTCTTCGTCTTCGTCTTCGAAGACTTCTAGCAAAGCATTTCGTATATAATTAAGGTTATATTTTCTGATATATTTACGAGCATTATTTAAAATAATTTTTATTACTATTGTTCTTTACTTAATTTTAGAACATTCTTTGTTTCACTTTAATTAATCACATCCTACTTATTGTTATTAAGTGTTACTGCTTGTGTTTAAGTATGTGTTGCCAACTGAGTGCATAGCAAGTGTGATAAGATTAGAATGGAGAAGAAAGAAATATATATATATATATATATATATATATATATATATATGAAAACAATAGCATAAAGTTTTTTAATTACACTAAATACCACAATAACAACAATAACAACAATAATAAAAATAAAAAAAATACATAAAAAAAGTTCAATTAGATTAAAAGCTAAGTTTTTTTTTTTATTTCTTTAACACAAAAAATAGGTTAAGTGTGTTATTTGTAAACAATTTTTCTATATAGATGTTTATACAATTTGTTTGCTTTTTATAGCCACGACCGGCAAATGCGAGTATACTCAGTTTGTCAGTGCGGCTGTGACATCTGCAAAAGTAAGTCGAATATCCCATTCCGAGCGCCTTCCCTTGAACATTCGATTGTCAAGTTATTCCTCGTTGGCCTAGAAAGCTCACATGCTTCCACCGTCGCCTGCGTTCGTTTATTTCTGTAGACTGAATTTGACAATGGGTTAAATTTTCCGACAATTCCACTCGCAAGCAAGACTACTTTAAGTTTTTTAAGAAATTAATTTATTTTTTTATCGGCTGAAATGAGCCATTGAATAGCCAAAAATGGCATTTTGGACAGACAATGGCGACCGTGGTTGGTTTTTTGAAGATCAGTTTATGGCAGTATGTGAGCACTTGTGCGTCCTTCTTGAAGCACTATTTCCAAAAATGGCCCAAGGTGTTAACTCCTACCATTTTCATTGGCTTCCTTCGGAATGGTGTCAAGTATCTTCAACACTAGATTAATACACGGCCCCCGTCAATTTGAGGGGGTGTTTGCTTTTAAAAATGCCACATAAGCAAATAAATATCTGCAAATTTTATATCTATTGGTTTGTAATGTCTACTTGTTTCTTTTCTTTCAATTCCAATTTATTTCCGTATTCCCGTTTATTCCAAAGCACGTTGGATCGGAGTTTATTATTAATTTTAATTAAGTAATTAATTTATATATTTATTATTAATTTTGGCGAACCGATTGGAACCATTTTTCGACTGAACGTGAAAGTGATCCGAGCGAAAATCTAGGCCATAAGTCTTCGAAGGCATCTTCATGGGATCGAAAGTTATATATAACATGAAAATAAGAAATAGCTTTCGGTGCTTTCCGAGGTTGTTTTAATTGCTTCTGCCTTATGGGCATGTCTGCAGACAAATCACTCCCATCTTTTAACCTCCTATTCTTAGTCGATCAAGGAATATTTATGCAAAATTTCTGCTTCCTATCTTCATTTTCGCGACTGTTATGTTTCACTGAAACTATTCTTCAATTTGTCGGGTTTCCTTAAGCAAGTGTTAAGACGAAGGTCGGCAAAGAAGTACGCAGGAGTTTTTTGATGAGTCAACTTAAATATGTTTTATTAATAAAAAGTATCCCCAAGACTAGGCGAATGGCGAAAATCCTGTTCGCGCGTTCCAATCTCAGTTACTGTGATTGTGTCTTTCGCTACTGACTACAAAAATTGTTTAAGAGTTAAAGCTCGTGTACCATGGGTAGTCGAATATATAAGAGTCGCCGCTACCAAGATAGTGTTCGCAGATTCAAATTGCGGTCAAAGTGCGGTCAAGTTCACGTTAGTCGTAGCTACAGTGAGTTCTCAGTCAGCAAGGACATGACACTTACCGATTGGTAGCCTACCTATCTGCCCTATTTCGTTCCCACTATTGCCGCATTACGCGAACAGGAGACATCCCCAGAATCAATTAATCGATTATATTAAAAATATGAAGATTTTCAGAAAATTCCAGGCACCTTAAATTGACAAATAAAGAATCAGGCCGCAGAGCACCGTAAACAGAGAGTGTTCCATGAGCTCGCGGGAATACCTTCGCTATCTTCGCCATTTTTAAAATATTTTTCAATCCAAAAAACAATTTGTTTTACGTTGTTATACTGACCTACTCTCCCATATCGAAAAACGGTTTAATTATGCCGAAAAGGAAATCCTCTACAGTGTTAAGTAAGTAATAAAAGCGCGTGGTAGTTTCCGCTTTTTGCTGTTGATGTCTGGCTAAAAAAGAAAGTAAGCAAAAAGCCGCGGAAATCAAGCAATTGCAAGGATTAGCGATGATTACAGGATGGAAGATGGTGTTCGCGACTTATTTTGAGAACATTTGCAATAAGAAGACAATTTGCTTAATGCACAGGGACAGTTGAGTTTTAATATTCGAAGAAGATGAGTTCAGTTAGTTAGCATAAATGAAACTCATTTTGAGTAAATACTTCTTTGAAATTTTAATAAGACCAAGATGTTCACAACAACCATTGCGTACAAAACTAATGTCTAAGGAAGATTGTTGGAAAAGGGAATTTCGTGTTAATGCCGTACAGCAGACGTTCGCTTTTTTAAGTTTGAGCTCAATTAACAAGAAATTGACAGATTTCCATGCATGTATTATAAATGATGGGTGTCTAAAATCCATGTTAAGATGGATTTGGTTCTCTTTCTCATTATTTCATATACATATTTTTTCTTCTTCTTGCAGATAAATACATGTGTTATGCCCTTCTTCGCTTGCTTTTACTACTACGACTACGATTCAACCGCCATCTGTTCCAGTCTCTACGTGTTTATTACTGTGTTCTTTTTTCCTTTATCCAAATATTGAGGTATGTATGCATATGTGTCTTTCAACAAATAGATAGCTATGTATTTATGTTTTTTCGTGTTTTTTTTTTTTCGTTTGTGAGCTGTTCGCCTATCTGTTTATGCAAACTGCTTTAGTTAAACAATTTCATAAAAATGTCTTTTTCATATTTTTATTTTTTTTTCTTTCCCGCCAGTTAAACACCGAAATAAAGCTAAAAAATAGAAAAGAAAGACATAAAAGCTATGCATGTCAATATGTATTCATAGGTTTATTGAGTTTTACGCTGAAAGAAATTTTGTGTTAAACCAAAAAAAGAAAAAATATTTAGATCCGTATTTAGCTTACAGTGAAATTTGATTACTCGATTAATTGAAAATCCGTTTCAATTAAGGAAATAACTAAAACTGGGCAAAGATGAGCACATCCACAATCAATCTGACGTACAACTTTATTAAGGCTCTAACCAAGCACTTCCTGTTCGCATTGAATCTTTTTTCCCCAACTTGATAAGCCATGCGTTGCTGATTTGTTCGTCTATTCGGCCGATTGGCTTCTTCTGACTATTGGAGTTGAACCCAAGTTGTATTGAAATAGTCCCTGGCATTGTTCTTGCTTTGTGAACTAGTTGCTCTAGAATGGAATAAAGAAGATTTTCTCCTTCAATTTTCTTTAGATTGGAATCCAAGATACCGTTAGGCCCCGAAAGGAGTATTGCGGTAATGGTGAATAGATGAAGGGGCGGCGAAAGTTGCCGTACGTAAGGAAGTACTGTTCCAATGGCTGGAAGGAAGTCGCGTCGATAGGTTGCCAAAGACGTAATTCTACAGAATTATGTGGGAGGTGTAAACAGGTGCTGCGCTACTTGCTTTGAAGCCATGAGTTAGAGAAGACCTGGGCGTTCCTTGCAATTCTGCTGAGCTGCACAGAAGCTGTAAGCATATGTTACGTTATTTCCAGCCAACAGTGCACTTTCTTGATTTGAGAGAACGCTTCTTAATGATGCATCAAAGTCTTGGTAAAATTAAAAAAATATATTTGCAAATATACTGCGATTCAACTCATCTGGTTCACTTCGTCTGTACGCTAGACTAGAGAGGCGCATTCTTGACTTAGGCAAAACTATGGCGATATAAAGTGCCATCACAGTTCAATGTAACGTTAAAAACCCACTGACTGACTAATTTGCGGAGCATTCCATATTTGAAAAAGCGCATGGTAAGATGTTCGAGTCATTTTCTGATATTCCAAAGGCATTTGGAATATAAGCTATCGGAATTTTTCAAACCAATTTCTTCCCCATGTACAATTTTCGCACGTATGTTGGTTCTATGTGGTAGATATGTTTAAAATTTGTGTTCACATTTAAACTTTTTTTCCTCACAACGCGGCGAATCATCTGACTCGTTGAACACTTAACAAGAAGAAGATGTTTAAAAGTTTAAACATGTGCTTAGGTGTTAGGTTTTTTTCTG
The DNA here is from genome assembly GCA_001077435.1 of Glossina morsitans morsitans. Classification (NCBI taxonomy): domain Eukaryota; kingdom Metazoa; phylum Arthropoda; class Insecta; order Diptera; family Glossinidae; genus Glossina; species Glossina morsitans. Next base: position 69,990 of record CCAG010016559.1, on the reverse strand, counting down.
AAGCATATATGTACTTATCATTGTTTTGTTTTTCTATTTTAGCGAAGAATATGAACAATTTGTGTCGACAATACTTGCCGTACTTGTGTCCATAAAATAGAGAATAAACAATTTCTCTTTATCACAGTAAACATTGTCAACCTATTTATAGTTGTTATACAAATTTTCATTAGTATATCTGCACGTTTGCATAGGAAAGATTCAAGTAAACAAGTCGAAGCAAATGACGTGAGGGCAAATATTTGATAGTCTGTCATATATTTTTTTTCCGATACAAGCATAATCTCAGTTATATAACTAAAAAAAAAGTTAAATATATAGGATACATTTTTTGCGCTAAAAGAGAGCGAAGAGTCCGTTGGTTTTAAAGTTGCTGTTACATTGAAAAAGAAAACTTGCAATGTCGGAATGTGTCAGCGCGGTTATACCAGAACCGCCGCCTAATGGCTTCAGCACACCATCAGTGCCGGACAGTAATCCCTCTGCTGGTTTAATCTGTCGCCATTCCCGTCTTCAAGACACCGCGGAGCTCCAAAAATTGAATGACCGTCTAGCAGTTTACATGGACAGAATGCGCAATCTCAAAAACGAGCATACTCGGCTGTCAATTGAAGTGCAAACCGCGCGTGATAATTTGACGCGTGAAAAAGGCTGCATAAAAAATATATATGAGAGCGAATTGACCGATACTCGTCGTTTGCTTGACGACATTGCGCGGAACAAAGCGAAATTGGAAATCTGTTTTAAACATCAATTAGAGAAGAATAAAGAATTAAAAGCGAAATTGGATAACAAAGCCAAAGATTGTAGTATTTTTGAAGCAAATGTCCGTAACTACAAGGCATGTGCAACTGATTTGATTGCAAAATGTAGTGCTTCGAAGGCTGATCGTAAAAAAGCCACCAATGAGGTAACCGAGCTACAAATAGAACATGATCGTTTGTCTAACGCTTTAAATGAAGCGCTTGAAAATCTTAAAAAAGAAAGTTCGACTCGGGTGAATTTGGCAAATAACGTGCACAGTTTGCGTGAAGAACTCACTCTCAAAGACCAATTACATGAACGAGAGATTAGTAAGGCTCGATCACGTCGTCAGGTCGAAATCAAAGAGATCGGTGGTCACCTTTCCAAACAATATGAAGGAAAATTACAACAGTGCCTTCAAAAACTACGCAACCAATACGCAGCACAAGTGCAGGCTAATCGTGATGAAATTGAGAAAGCGTACGAACATAAGATTAAAAATCTTCAATCGGCAGCAGCACCCAATAAAGATGCAACTACCGCTGCTAGGAAGGAATTACGTTGCGCTCGCGAGATCGTTGAGGACCTTACCGTGCGTATTAGTAAATTGGAGTCAAGTAATGCTGATCTTAATTCTCGTATACGAGAAAAGGATCAGTTATTGGATGATGAACGTGATCGCCATACTGCTGACAAAGCCAGTTTAGAAGATGAGCTGCAGCGTTTACGCGATGAAATGAGTCATCAATTACGGCAATACCAAGATCTTATGGATATTAAGGTTTCATTGGATTTGGAGATCGGGGCGTACGACAAATTTTTGTGCGGCGAGGAAGCTCGCTTGAATTTGACGCCTTCCTCAGGCGGTCCCGCGGTCGGTTCTCTATACCAATCCTTAACTTTCTCACGCGGTGCCAAGCGCAAAGCGCCAATGCCTGTTGATTCCCCCGCTTCAGTAAAACGTGAACGCTCAGTAGTAGATGGGTCGGAAAGTTTTGCCTCTGCGTTGGACGACGGAATTAATGAAAGCATGTGTCATCCACACGTTGGTCCCGATCAACAAGCTACTGACGAATGTCGTTTTATGTAGCTAAATAATAGGTTTACTTTTGTGAATTTCCGGATGTGATTTAAAATATTTTCAAAATTTTCTACAAATTTGTACCAGAGTTTCGAGAGATGAAGTAAACAAGGATTGCTATTCGTTTTGCACTTCATGTATTAAATCTTTTATCTTTATTTAAAGTTTTTCTACGCTATTATCAGTAAATTCCTTAAGATCTTGTCTTCGTCTGAAAGCAATCTCTTCTCAATACTTGCACGAATTTGAAATAAATCAAAACAATTAAAAAAACATTTTCAAAAAGCGATCGACTGAAAAATGAATGAATCCCCAAGGCAGACAGAGCTTTGACGCGGAATTGGCTTTTAATTTACAAACACTAACAGCGCACTGGTGTAATTTTAGTATGATTTGGTCTTCCTCTTGATATTCTTTTGACATACCCCCGCCTTCCGGAAGACCCTTTCAAATACTAATTGTCCGTTAACTGGCACACCCCTGTCTTTCAGAGGACCGTTTCAAATAGTACTTGTCCTTCGACACACCCCCGTCCCTTGAAAGACCTTTTCAAATAGTAATTTCCGGTAAGTAACACGTCTGGGTTTAATAAAATATGTTATGGGCATTGCAACAGTAGCTCAAGCTTAGCCGTTAACTGTTTTGTCGTTTTTTGACATCTCCAAACTTGCTTGACATAAGACCTCTTATGATTAATTCAGTCAATTTATATACTGAAGTGCAATTGTAAAGCAATTTTCATTTTAAGACACGAAAGCTAGACTATTACGTCATATAAGTATGAAGGATTATTTGTTGTGAGAAAGTTTTCATGAATTGGGGTTTAGAGGTCGTTCCATGCCAAGTGAATGTCCACAGTCACTCAGTATACACTTTCCTTTGCCGTTTTTTGTCAATTTTTTTCGATCCCCGACTTTGTAGGGAGTAATGCCTGGGAAGACGATTCGATCAAAACATTATTCAACAAGCTTTCCTATCACGAGAATGTCGAGCGTTATAGGTTTAATGTAGAAATAACTGAACAGACATTAAACAAACAGAAACACCGACAAATGAATACAATTGGAAGATCGTTTTAGAAAAGGATGTATATGATAAGAGAGGGGTTATCCCCCCGGACTTGGTATTTTTTTACATCGTAAGTAGTGTAGAATATTTCATAACACTTAGGCGACAAAGATATCCATAATTAACTGTAAAAGCAGTGTGTGGAAGATATTGATTTAGAAATAAAATACGAAGCGTCCCCGGAAAACCATCTGGAAGTTAGTATTTAAACGTAGTATTCATTACGGTTGGAGGTGTTGGCCATATTTAATAACATGTTTCGGAAGAGTATCGAAGATTCGTCCCGAGTTGAATGCAAATTTTTATTTCTTACGGTTTTTAAGAATTTATTAATGCGCAGGCGTATTGTTTTTTTTCTTTCTCTTCTTTTAATTTAGTCACGTTCATCATGTTTTGTTTTTTTGTAAAAATATTTACATTGCTGCTCAGCAACTAATTGTTCCAAATGACGAGTATTTTCTGAAGAGGGAAACGCAAAATTTGTCAATTCGCTATTCTATAAAGATAAACATGCCTGGTTTTCCTTTGCCTGGTTGTATAGTTGCTTAGTTGGCTGTTAAAACCAGGCGCAAATGGCAAACAATGAATGTAATAAGCATTTGACTCTTCGATTAAGTTGTACGGACAGAGGTACATATTCTTCTTCTCCTTCTTATTGCGAGTCAGGAAATTAACAACGTTCGATTCACCTTGTTGAGTAGAAAAGGTTCAACGTGAACACAAAGTACTTTGTTGAAATCCCAATAAAGTTGAATGCAACATATTTCTACACACACTGTGTGCATATTAAACATGTCGTAGCATGTTACGTTTATCCTGCTATAGAGTATTCTTGAGAGTGGAAATGTGTTCTATAGTTTACGAACTATTTACTAAAAACGGTAAAAATGTGATTCCGCTTCAGAAGCAAAATTGACTATGGCTCGATCGTATATATGGCAGCAGATCGTATGACGTCAGCTTATCGTCAAGTGATTAAAGTTAGTATAAATTCATTTTCTGAATCTTTTCAAGCTTGTCTGTCCATCTGTCCGTTTTATTTCCTTGTGCTTCATCTAACCCGTAGGCCGTAGTTTTACAGGCAGGTTAAATTGATTCATTAAAGGATTTCGAATCGAGTGAGAAGACACGATGGCTGATCCACCTTTAGTTTCTAAGCTGGATAAAATTTCTGTTTATTTATTTATTTTTTTTTTGTTGTTGATCGTTGAAAACGAAAAAAATCACATCTGTAACGTCAAAATATATCGGTCGGCTAAAGATATCGAACCATTGTTTTTCCTTTTTTACTGCCAATATTTTATATATGTGCATGTGTATGCGTACACATGTATTAGATAAGTTATGTATTTAGCACGAATATATTCTTATGTTTATTCTCTATTAGATTATTATGCAAAACATGCTGGTCAACAGATGTCAAATGCTGTTGTCGTCAACGTTACTTGACTTTAATTAAATTAATTGATACAAATTTGTATAGTTTACCAGCCAGCATCTAATGGATTCAGCTGATACGATACTGGACGATGCAATGACCGTAAGAAAAGTTTAAAGGAACAGCGTTACAATTACTTTATATTCCACTCAAACGATTACCGTTAAGCTGACGTGATTCATGTCCAAGCTATCAGTTAATGCAAAAGTTATATTTGTGCCAATTATTAGTTCTTTAATTCTCTGCTTTTCTGTGACCGAGCAGAGAAACAGCAGCTGATGATAAGACTGCGTCTACCGATTACGGTATTCTTTCGGATTCGATTGAAGTGTTTTGCATGTTTTGCACGGATTATTGTATAACAAACTAAAATTTATTGATTCTTAAGTTTCTAATGGCTTTTGAAAGTTTTTGCTTCTTTCGTGACTGTGCTTTTTTTCCCCTATCTATCAGTAAGAGATGATAATATGCTAAATAAAATATCGTGTTTGTAACATGAACACGCAGTGATGTCAAAAACATTTATGTTTTCTCGATCAGTCAAAGACTGAAAGTCGTTAGTCGCTCAACATCAATCATTTATTTCTTGAATTCTCTCTGTGCGTTTCGGGATAGTTTTCTGACATTTTTGCCTGCTGTCGTGTTTGTAGAAGAAAGAGAAGAACTACATAAAATTCAGTGTACGTACTAAGCAGTTCTTTTATCTCCAATGGGTAACAAACAGTCATCGTAAGTTGACGCCGTTTTTTCATTAGATAACTAAGAGAGTCGCATTGCGCATAGATAATGTTACGTTCGTTAATTCAATCGAAAAGAATTGCGCTTTAAAAACGGGGCAAAACTTTAAAAACATCTATTCTTCAATTTCATATTAAAGGGGACGAAAATGTTTCTTAGGAAAAAATTCGTAACGTTTATGGCGCAGATGCTTTGTCAAAATCAGTAGCCTGCAAATGGCACGTTCGCTTCCGATTGCGTTTTGGTCGGCAAATCGTTGATTAACTCGAAGAAATTTTCCAAAACAAACCGAAAGGTCGAGATGTTACGTTATGGCATCGTTGCGGAGATAAACGTTGATTAAGAACCAGTTTTGAGCGCTTTGCATAAGGAGGCTCAGTATTCGAGACAGTGAAAATGTTAATGAATCGAATTTCCATCTTTAAGGCATTGCTAAAACGAAATCAAATCAGGCCGCTTTTATGGAGACTAATGACAGTGAAAAGTGCTCTACATACGGCAAAAATGAGTGACAGTGTTTGTGATTCAGTATAGATGAAGCTGCACAAATGATGGCAGAGCACAAAAAGGCGCCATCTGAGGCCTTGTTTTGTGAATGGAAAAAAATCACGCATTCGATTCCACTCTCTACTAAAGCGCTTAATTATGTTAAAGCGTTCGGCATTGTCTTCCAATGTGGACTATATACATATTCAAAATGGAGAGAGTTTTCCTCGAGCGTATATCTGCATTGCGGATGTAGCAAAGGGGTAATGAAAAGTTTTTTTTGTGTAGCATCGCTACTGGGGATGAAAAGTAGACTTATTTATAGAATGTCAGGTTTATGGGTGGATCCATTCACATCTGGCGGACCAATTCACATCTGTCACAAGACCGAATCGCTCTAGCAAGAAGATGATACTGCGTGGTTGATGGCATTAAAAGGCCTGGCCTGCTAAAGTCTAGCGTGACGACCAGTACTAGTATCGAAGGCTATGAACAGCAAATAATCGAGTTGAACGCTTCGTTTTGCGAAAAAACTACCAGCAATGAAAAAAAAAACAGCAGAAGAAGCAAGGGCACTTTTTTACAAGTCATCTCTTCAACCGTTCTTATTGGAAAATCGGTTCGCTACACCTTAAAAGCGCACAACGACGAAAAACTAGTTCAAGTGGCTTACTTACCAGGACCCAGTTTTTCCGATTACTACTGCGGTTTGCGATAAGATAGGAAGATTTTTAAAAGCTTAATATTCAAAAGTTGTTAGACAGACGGAGAAAATGTGTAGCTAGTGATTTCGAGTAACATATTTTTCATCATCTTCATGCAACCAACCTGTGTTTTCTAGATGAAAGTTTTGGTTTTATATATGCTTACCTGGTTCATCGGAAGGACATACGGACAGACAGACAAGTTGTCTCTTTCTGCCTCTGTTCTGCGTCTTACATACATCTAACAAGAATTTTTAAATAAATTAATTAATTGATTTGGTTACCGTAATTTTCGGTCTATAAGAGTCATCTTTTTACAGAGAAAAATGGACTCAACTTTTGGATACGTCTTACGGTTCGAAGGTAACATTAAAATATTTTTTTAATAAATCGTCTATAAATTTGAGGTACGCGAGGTAAGACAACAATAGTTCAGATGCAAGTAAACAAACCGCGACATTAACGAGACGAGAGATAGTACCGAAGATGAACTGTTTGTTTTTTATTTTCGTAACCATACACATTTCCTCAATATGTTTGTAACACGCAGAAAGACCGTCGCCAGATCCTGCAAAGGATTTATACTCTTAATCAGCATCACCTTTTGAATCGATATAAGGTTGTCTGTCCCCTTGTCTGTCTGTCTGTATAATACTTGTAATAAGCATTCGCAGATCGCAAAAATTAAGACATCGACTTTGAACTCAGCAACAATTTTGGTAGTTCGCATACGTAGATCCGCTAAATCGGTCAAGGGGCGTGTCTGCAGTACATTGCAAACTGAGAACACCTCGGTTTTTCAAAAGGAATAACGAATTGGTTTTTTACACATTACTCATAAACTAAAGCAAATAATTCTACAAAAGTTTGGACGTATATTTTATGGGCGATGATGTAGTACCTGTACAGGAATGGGAAAAATTGACCACGCCTACCCAATATTATAGTGTAATAAACCGGAAACACCATAAAGTATATTAATTCCTGGCCAGTTTCAAATTCGGAATATACCTGGTCAAGTCTGTCTGCGTGTTTGCCGATCTGTTTGTCTGCCTAAGTGTGTAAACGTTTTCCCGTTCGCAAAAATCGTCTACAAATTTGAAAAAGAACTTGAAGATGACCTAAGCCGGTGAAAGTATACGCCTACTACGCCCACATGCTTAGCCATCAAGGACTGTGAACATCTTTGCTTTCCGTGTTCTTCGCTTGGTAATCATAAAGTACGACACATACATCATAAAAATTTCTTCGTTTATTCTGGAAACAGGTGAAGTCAGCCGCGCCCATTCAATATTAAAAAGTATGAGAACTTAGTTCTTTCCCTTTCTTTTGCTCTTTTTTAAGATAACGGTGAGGGACATAAAAGATTCGGTCACGATAGAAGATCATTTTCTTACTTGTTTATATTGATTGCAACCCATGTCTTTGAGCCCAAGAAAATCATTTAGTTATAAAATAAAAAGTTGAACGCGAGTAATTGCTTTTTCATAAAAATATAAATAAAAATTTATTTTCTGTCATCAAATCCATCATACAATTGCTGTTTTTTGCCGAATTCACATAATATTGTCTTCATCACTGGACACTGCTTAATGAGATTATAATTCACCAGCCGCTTTTTCTGAGTCATTTGTATGCAACTAAAAGATTTTATATAGTTTTTCTTATTATTTATTTATTTACTTAATTTTCTTCGAAAACTTTTACTGTAGAAGTGAAACCCTGTGTAAACGTATAGAGTAAAAAAGAATGTAAACATATATACAACGTCTCCACAAGAGTCTTCGTCGACTTAGTCGCAAAGCGCTGTATGTCGGCTCAGCTATATTCTTTTCATTGGTCTGTTCGTTTTATCGTTCGCCTCCTGTTGGAATTCTAAAATTGGTGTGATGATGGTCAGATGAAGAAGGAAAATTGATGATAATCGGATGAAATAGGAGAATGGAAAGGCAACCGCTGTTCAAATATTTTTCTTTCTTGTTTTTATGGCTATCCGGTCAGGGAATGCTCTGTATGTGTATAGGAAGAGAGGGTGGAGGGACGGAGAAGTGTTTGTGAACGTTCGACTTGAGAGTGGAGACATTAGGAACTACCACTGCTGATATGTTGTTCCAAAGGCGGGCAGTACGCGTAAAACACAGCGAGTCGGTTTAGTGGATTGTGCGGTATGCAGGTAACTCCAGAACGGGTGGGTGGGAAAAGAGCTTAAACGGTGGAAAAAGGTCTTTTACCTCTGTAGAACACTTGTTCCGGATGTATCTCAGAATAAAATCTAATTTCCACTATAACTTTGTCGACGTCATGGCGCTTTGAATTTTTTCACCATTGTAGCCAGCAACACTTAAGAAAATACTTTCTTCATAAATTTGGCGGATAAGTGTTAGGTATTCAAAGTTCGTCGCAAATCGAGCACAGCTTTTTTGTTTGACTAACTTGTTTTTTTCTTTTGTTTTTTTGTTTGTCTTTTTGGTTTTTCACGCACATGTGTATGTTTTTTACATTAGCACATTATTAGGAAACCATGTGATGAGTGAATTATATTTGTTTAGCTTTTCCTTCAAATCTTAAATATATAAATGATGATAAATCACATGCGCGCGAGAAAAAAAGATGATAAATTTTGGTTGCTGTTGAGTAATGTTTTCTTAGAGATTATTTTACTTTAATTTCTCCTCGGGGAAATTTTATCCATCCGCCTCTTAGCAATTAAAATGATTTACTTTTAGACCAAATCTTTCCCTAGCCTCGTTTTTTGCAGTCTTTGCCTTCGCATGAAAAACCTTTATTTGAAAGTTTTTCACTTTTCCTTTGGCTGGGGTCAAGTCTCTTTTTTGACTATTAAGGAGAAAACAGCCAAGTCAAAGTTAAAAGTTATATATATTTTTAGTTAAGACAAGATTCTAAATAGATCTGCCTAAATCCACTTATCACTTCTCCCATGGACAAAAATTGAAATAAAAGGCCAATCTGTTTGTACATTGTAGCTTCAGATTAATTTTAGAAATACGGATGACCATTTCAAAACTTCACGCTCCGTAGCCACGAAGCCATATAAATATGAGTAAAAGCATTGAATCGGCCGACGGATGACTGTTAAACACCCTATAATACTTCACTTAACACAGTTGATAGTGTTATTCACATAAAGACGTTACATGGGAGTTGGTTGAAACAGCGCTCCGACCAGAGCCATTTTCAATAGTGTTCTTCCTTGGGCTAACATAGGTCGGTGCATCGAATTTCATCAATATATATGACAACTCGCGACCTGTGGATTGATCATACGAATATAAGATGGACAGAGGGACAGACAAGTTCATATCGGTTTGGTAAGTGAGTCAGAATCAACAGGCATTCCGAAGGCTAGGTCTACCTCAAGTCTTTCTAGGTGTTGTATACATCTGCCCGAACCTAACCTAAGGCAGATTTCGATTTTTCGGAGTTTTGCCACGCGCACGCTAAACAGAAAACTTCGACCTTCCCTAAATAGTAGACACTGGGGTAAAGATTTGTACAATTATTTGGCAGAATCATTTAAAAGTATGTAAGAAATGGTTCCCAACAACTTACAATTAATTTGTTTCTTTCCCGCTTGAGGAGAAAGTCAAAAATCAATTTGTCCCTCTTGACCAATCTTCTTTCTTTTCTTCTTTTTGGTTCATAGCTCCAAGGTATATTTCGCTTTTTTTTCTAGCTTGTACGAATTTTTTATGGTCTGAAGCAAGGTCTTTTCCTTTTTACATTTTCTAAGGGAAGGAACTTTCCGAGATATTCTTCTTGGTAGATTGGCACCTCATAATTGCCAACGAACAGTTCGGAAAGTAACAATTTGTTGATTATTGCTTGCTGAATTTAAAATGGGGCGTTCGAACCCTGGTGGTAATCAATACAGTAGATGACCGAGGGAGTATAACAGTTACAGTGGAACTCATATAGAGAATCCTGAAAATTGTTTTGAATAGATCACAAGGGAAGTCGCGAGAGATATCTGGCGCCCTAGAAATAACAAAAAGCGAGAAATTGAGAATTTAAGAGCAAAACACCTGTTCTCCAAATGTACACTCACACTGAAACGAATGCACCATCGATAGATGCAATGGCAAAATTTTGGATGAATTGAACTTCGAATTGCTGCCCTAGCCATTGTGTTCTCTCAGCGACTAGTATATTGAAAATCTCGGAAACAATTTGGATGAAATGAGTATGTCTTCGCAGGATTTGAACCGTACTTGCCGTCTTGACAAATGATTCTATAAAGTTGAAATCGCAATCTTAGACAAGCGTTGGATTGATTGTATGACTTTTGCAGTAACAAATATTTACTCTTACTTCGTCATAGGAATTAATGACCGATGTATTATTTACTTGCGGCCCGTTATCGAATTTGTGTTGGCGACCTCTTTGTTTTTTTTTTTTTTTTTCAGCTTATAAAATGAAATAAAATGTGTGTTTTATTTAAATTTTATAAACATTTTCTGGTTGTTTGGCACGCTATGAAATGTTAAGCATTCTTCGCAGTGAGTAACAGAAAAAAAAAAAACCAGAAAATAATACAAAATTAAATAAATACAAAGCATTAGCCCAGATGCTCATCTCGTGATTAAAAAAAATTCTAAATTTAAAATTACGTTAAGCAAAAAAAAAAAGTTTGTGAAAGAAAAGTTTTGCGTTAGAGCGTTGATCTTTTTCTTGCGTAATATGTATATATGTATATGAAATCTTATGCGTTTGCATACTTGTGCTTGTGCACAGGTATTTTACGAGGAAAAAGTAATGCAAACTGTTTTCACAAAATAAACAACAATAAAAAGAAGAAGAAGAGAAAGACTCGCTATTCAGATATTTATACGCCTTACGTCAAAGATTTATTTTTCGGTTTCGTTTTATTATTGCCTTGTGTTTACCACAAGGATTAAGTGAGAATATTTCGCATTTTTGATGTTGTTTTCATTAAATGCTTTTACTATCTTCCGATCAATTTCAGCAAAACGATTGATTTACACAAAAGAACGAAATAATTCTGCGCTGGATGATGTATTTAATGGAGCAAAGTAGATCTGTTTTCTGATTTTGTACGGATCTCGTTTCAAGTAGCGAAGAATGATCATGTACCATGGAGGCGTAATATTCCAAAAAGCTGACCAGGTTACGTAGCTTGCTTTCTTTCGTTTGTCCATTCCGCTGCGTGCCTTTTCGCTCGTCCATTCTTTGGTCCGTCGGTCCATTCGTACATCTGTCCTTTCGTCTGGTTCGGGTCTTCTCTTATCCTGCCATTCATGAATCCGCCTGTTCTTTCGTTCACGTTTAGTGTCCAAGTCCATTCATCTGTCTGTCTGTCTTTCAGCACATCCGTTCGTTCAAATATCCCCACATTCGCATGACAAACGTTCGATCGTTCCCATCTCGCTTTGTCTCGCTTCTTTCGTTCTTTTATTCGGTGAGTTTCTTAATCCTTATACGCAATGCTTGTAAACGAAAAAAAAAGAGAACAAAAAAATTTATCAGAAAAAGGCGAAAAGGATAATTAACATCGAAGAACATTTTCAAGTTTTCTGTTTTCTACACAAGTTTGACTTACGCATAAGTCTTATTCTATGGCTAATCCGTTATCTTTTCTTGGCACTTATGCAAAAGTTTGCGAAAAGGTTCTTCTGCTTCTGTTTTCTTGTTTTCCTTTCCCATATAATGGAGGAACAAAGTTAACTTTTACTATAAAGTTGGCTTCATTTGCTTAATGGCTGCTATGAGTTATTTTGTTTATCTCAGTTTTTTTTAATAATTTACGCAGTATTTTTCATTATGTGATTTCAAGTCTACGAAAAAGATTAAGAATTATGTTCTTTTTATTTTTTTATTTTTTTTATATAAACATTGTCTTAACCATTTTTCATGATAAAGAGGAAAACAATGAATTTTATTTATATATTTATTCCATATATATATATATATATGCACGCATTTATATACATATTCAAAACGGTTCATTCACTTTGAAAGAGAATTATATTATATTTTATAAATATATGTAAATTTATTTACTTGCATATACACACTAGACACGAATGTATATAAATATAAAAATTTTGAAATTCTTTGAATATTCTATGTAAGTGCTTTTTGTTTATTTGTCATATTTTTCAAACTTTGAAAAAGATTCTTATATTTTGCATGTGTTTGTTACACGCTGATGTGTTTAAAATAAGTAAAAAAAAAAATGTATATATATATATATATATATATATATGTATATGTATATATATATAAATATGTATAAATAAATTGTTTTCTAGAAATTTAAATCGATAGTCATTTGAAGGTTGAAGGAATTGCTTTATAATAAACGATCGAGTTCATTGTGTCAAATACTTGATAGTTATTTCTATAGGAAAGCAAAGTAATTAAGTTGAATAAATATACAGTAAATGAAAAGCTTGCTTCACTTTTGCCGAATATCCATCAGATACGAATGGAAAAAAAGAAATTTAATATATTTTCATCCTTCGATGATAAAAATTCTATATATATCACCTATTACCGAAGGATAAGAGGTATATTGATTTCTCGAAACGTTTGCAAGATCCAGAACGAGGCTTCAGAGATCCTATAAAGCAGCATAAAATTCTCAATCAATTTAAGCATGTCCGTCCGTCCGCCCGTCCGTCTATCTAATGTTTTTTAGAGGCAAAATATAAGCTGTTGTCTTCAAATCTGCGAAAGAATTTCAAAAGGAGTTAAACCTCTCAAAGAACATGCCCACAATGCAAAATGAACTGAGAAGACATTTACTCTCCGGGTTTTGGGCTCATTACTCGTAAGCTGTAAGAGAGACGGAGATCAACAAGAACAAAGATCGGCACCTAGAATGCAACACGAACAGAGAACAGCTTTGCTTTCGTTTGAAAGTTGGTACTGTCCAGAAATCATACGGGTCTGTCAATAGCGTCGCGGGAAGGCAAAGTAAATCGGGATTTTTATTTGACAGACACAACGATCGAAATTTCCGTATATTCCATGGTTAGTACATTCGTGCCGATACTAAAATGGAAAAAATCAGTTGCGCCCACCCAATATTATGGAATATAAAAATTTAGTTTATTGCTTTTTTTTTTTAAGTCTTGTTAAGGTTAATAATAGTAATGGGTATAAAGGATCCAGTCAAAGCTAAACATAATTTTCATAGTTATGCGGTTTAATCTTCTTCTTGGTTTCTGCTCTGGCTATTTAATCGGCCTAATAAAGATATAAGCTTTCGTGTCAAATTTCAGTACGTACTGCAGGTATTAAGATATTAAATAAACTGCTTTTGACCACTTTTCGCAATATATTGCGTTTAATTGTAAGCGTGATGTTGATAAGAAACGATTAGGTTGGTAGAGAAGAGTCGGGAGGAAAGCAATTGTTATGGTATTTTCAAAAATCGCAGAGAAAGTCTTTTTTTACATTTTCTTTGTTATCGATGGACTTTGGAATCGGAAATTTAGCTATGGATATATATATGTATCAAATATTAAGTTTCTTTTGAATTGTTCCGACTTTGAAGACAGAAAAAGACGGAGGATACATTTTGATGGGAACAAAGAAGCTTGATTATCTTCAATTCAATTTAGTATCAAAAACTTATATATATTTTATGGAAGGATAATATATAAACATGCATGCATGTATATATATATATTAACAAGCACGAAATTTGACTAGACACTCAGGCGATGTTTTCTGTACGCGCAAGCACATTGGTGGTAAGGAAGGTACTGCAGACAGCGCGGAATATTAATAGTGCATTTAAGTCTAATGGTATTATGCCGCAGCCAGTATTCAAGGTGTTCGTCAAAAAAACCGGAAGTAAAAACTACTCCGTCGATAGACAAAAGAAAATGCCATTCAACCATTCACCTTAGCGAAGACGGCAAAAGAAATCAGGGAACAATAAATGTAAATTATCTTTTGCTTTATTGAATTCAATTTGAGTTTCGATTAAAATGTTTGTTATGAATTGCTTATTATAGTTTCGTTATTAATTTGGATTAATTTCTCAATAAAATTTACTTTCAAAAGAAGGCATTATAAGGGAAGTACGCTCGTGCTTGGGTCAAAACGCGTCAGTGTACAAGATTTCATCGAAATATCTCAAAAATTGCGTCCTATAAGATGGAATAAGATGGGTGGACGGACAGACAAGCTCAGGATTGGTTCCTGTATCGATCAGTATAGTAAAAGGTGGTTCATCTCAGGTGCTTCTGGACGTTGCATACATCCGCACAAATTTAATATGCTCTTGCAAGTGGTTTGGGGTATAAACGTTATGGTTATTGTTTTAAATTTTGTGTTGAAAAAATTGACCAAAATTTAGTAAATTTTTGTACGAATAATTTTATTTTTTGCAATAAAATGTTTTTTTCTACCTTAACGTTCATTAAGAAATATAATCGTGCACTCCGATATATCAATTGGCCACCATATTTAACATAAATTTTATGTTATTTTTTTATTTATTTTTTTAATCTTTTTTTTTACTTATTTATTGTATTTTATTTTATCATATCATTAAACCGTTTCGCAAAAAAGTAAATAAATGAAAAAAAACTCACATTTACAAATCTGGTTATAAATTACAATTTAATTGATTCATACTTGAACATACATACATGATCCTTATAAAGAGACATATGCACATGAGTGCACATAAAAATATATAACCATATATACATACGTTGATATATATATATATATATATATATATATATATATATATATATGTATATACATGTATATAAATATTCACGAAAATCACGAAAATAAAACAAACACAAAAAGCGACAATTTGTCTGCTGATACTTTCGTACAAAATGCTATAAAATAAAAAAGAAAAAACAAAAAAAAAAAAAAAGAAATGTGCACTTACATATACTGACATATATATATCTGCATATGGATATGTGGTATATAGATGTTATATATATATAGGTGTATCTTTATATATATATACATGTATATAAGTACTTCAGTATAATAAATAAATACATTTGCCTTAAGCAGAATCTCGAATACTTGAATACGGGTAAATGTAGAAAAGTTTCCCTGTTTGTTTGTCTGTTTATTGCGGGTTAAAAACGTGATTGTAATCATTCTTTTTGCCATGCTTTAATAATCATTTATATTAATATTTATGTTTATAAAATACGTACTCACGCATATGACATCTTATACCCTTCACATGAACTGGCCGTTTGTTTCCGTTTTAACGCTTTAGATGAGCGCCTTGAGGCCCTATCAAGTGTATATGTTTCTGATCAGTATAAAATTTGAAGTGGAATTAGGCATGTCCATCTGTCATATGCAACGACTCATGTAAACATTTGTTTCATGTTGGTGTATGTGCTCGCAGATGAAGTTTGAAAATGAGAATGATCATCTCAACACCATGCCGTCGTTCAAATGTAATATAAACAAATAAATTATGCCTTGCGCATAAAAGAAAACATATGAAATGTAAGAGAAATCGTTACAACTAACATCAAGTCGATCTACTTTAAGGGGAAATTCAATTTCCTTTGAAGTTTTTCACACTCTTCTGTAATGGATGTCAATCCAAGACAGAAATATCGAGCATTCAAGCGGTACTCTGTCTGCTCCTATACACTCGACTCTTTTTGTACACGGTAGATGCGTTCCTTAGATATCCGTGCCACAAACAAATCGTGTACAAAAGTACACACAACATATGGTAAATTTGGGGATATGTTCCACAACTTTAGAAAATCGTGTAAGATGAAACAACTCTATTTATATATATATATATATATATAATATTTTCCCAAAAAACCGTGTAAAAGAAGTAATAATGACGTCCATATGACATATTTTTAAATACAAAAACTATTTCATTTTTTTACAAGAAACAAATTAAACTTAGTGTACAGTGAAAATTCAGTCCGTACGTACAAACAACGTACATAAAGTGGAAGTGAAATTAGGGATAAAAATCAATTTCCCACCTATTCATTATCGCTCTTAGCGAACAGTGATGTGAAATTTACTCTGAATTCTTACGATAAATAAAAAATTCCTTTCTTTTACAGAATGTTCTGTCAGGTTCGTTCAATAGTTGTGTGATAAAATTTTTGTAGTCTCCATTTTTTCTTATGTAACCTAAAGTTTACTTAGGGTGTACGACTCGACTGACTAATCAGTCGATAAAGGCGTAAGGCTTGTTGATAGGTTCCGGCCACCAGCTCTTTTCCATCACTTCTTTCTGACCCTTCACATCCCCCGAGTGACTGATTTTTTTTTTGAACTACCCCTGAAAGTGTCTATTTGTATGCTTAACCAGTGTATTTGTTTTTCGAAATTATTGAAATACCTAGAAGGAGCTTCAAATAATCTATAATGTGTTTGTACTCTTCTGAACCCATCTAGGCCTGTTCTCGCATTCATCTGTCCTGCGATAGCTTTTCTCCTGGTAGCAAAAGTTAAGACAACAGTTTCAAATTGCTTACGTTGATCGGTTATCGGTTTAAAACACGTCTACAGATCAACGCAAACTGGGAACTCTATCTTTGCTTTCAGAAGCAAAAAAAATCCGAGTTTTTATTTATGGGTATTATCGGTATTCGTACACTACAACAGATACAGCGATAAAAATGTTCGTGCATTCTGTAGGTGATACGTCAGTAACGATAGCAAAATGGAAAATTGGTCACGTGCACCCTATATGGCAGAGTATCGACATTTAATTATTCTTGTATTTTTTTATCAGCAGACACTGCTTCTTCCGATTAACGCGACTGTATGATGGTACGACGGCTTATTGTTTGTAAGACGATATGTAGGTAGGCTGAGAGGGAGGAACTTGATTGGTCTGTTTTATTCATTTCGCTCAGAAAGAAAGGAATTTTTACCGCAAAGAAACGGACCAAACTAATTTGTACTCCGCGTTTGTTCCCTTCAGCTGTCAGTCGGCAAAAAGTTGGCTGAACTTTATGCATATATTTAACAAACTGATATGGAAGGCAGAATGATCTGCTTAGAGAATGTGCCTAAGATATCGTCTGAACGGAACTCAGGCAATATGGGAAAATCGTATTATGTTAGTCGTAATTTATAACCTTTGGAAAGTGTGGTTGTTAAGTTGAATCGAAATGCTTATCAAAATTCATTAGGAAATAGTTCCAATCGTCCTATGAAAACATCAACATCAATTAACACACAACCTAACATGCAAGTTATTATTATACTGACGATAACAGATACGCGTTATTCTTGCTTTTCCAATATACTCTTTATCTTATATTTTATTAATCACTCAGATTAAATTCAATGTAGGGTTCATATCGCATTATTTTTAAAATATGACAACATAGACGATAGCTGTCATAAGGTGATAGCAATTTCTTCTCTGTTTGTGTTGGCATACACTTCAATGTTTGTATTGGCGATCGCTATATATTTGCATTTATTCTTCTTAGCCCAAAAAGAAAAAAAAAACTATAATCAATTCGGCTTCCGTGCGCACTCTTGTCGATCAATTACTTAATGAAAAGAATAATGGATGAAGAGAGGCTTATAACTGCTTCTCTTCATAAGTCATGTGATCTCATACCATAACTACGAATGATGGATGGTATTAGGCTTACTTAGCATCATTTTATAGGGCAGATCTAAGCTAAGACATTGCTAGGTGAACACATTTGCCTTGCAAACACAGATTTGACTCGACGAGCTTACTCAATTTTTCTATAGTCTATTCGATATCTGAAAGAAATCTTCTTAACCAGACTGCATGTAGACAATGTCTTCTTTCCTCCGTACAACTTATGTTTCCTGAATAATGCTTTTTTAAAATTTATTGTGTTAATAGATAATAGATAATAGATAGTTACACATATTACACCATACAAGGCCAGAATTAAGGAGTTGACTGACAGAAAGAACGCATAAAGCACGCTTCGCTTTGGGAGACCTGGTCTTAAATAGCTCCATATTTACAAAAATAAACGAGTTGGCCGAATGGTTTTTTGCAAATTTAATTACCACCTTTTTCTTCAGATCAGGCATTCGTAGTTACCATGAAGGAAAGAAACTTATACTTTTGGTTTAGCGGACGGGGTGTCGTGTACGTTTAGTGTACAACGATCTTTGTCGGTATTCGATTTACATCGTATGGACCAGACCAGACTGGTTGGACTGGTTTTAGATACGTTTGGAGAGTTCTCCTCGGTTTACGTTAGAGTCATCCGAGAGTTATTAAAGAGCTAGTACGAACGGCACGATCATCCGCGACGAAAAGGGAAATGAAAAAAAGTTTAAAGTCTCTTCGTATAAGGCCATCAGGTTTGTGAGGATATATGCAACACATAGAATGACTTCGGATTAGTCTACGCTCCAACGCACCGATCGATTCAAAGCCACCTTTTAAATCAATCTAAGCTTGTCTATTCGTCTGTCGGTCCGCCTTGTTTTCTCGGACTGGACCTAAAGATCTGAATTTTCAAGATATTTTAATGAAATTTGGTACACCGATATGCTATCGCCCAAGGACGAAACGTGTGGAAAAAGGTTCAGACCGGACCAGTTCCCCTCTGACGTCTTATTTTGAAAAGTCGTTATAGAAAAGTCGTATATAGGAATAGGGCGCTGTAGGATATTTAACGCCAGTCTGTGACGCACTAGCGTTTGCACTGCTTTTCTCCTCCACTTATCGCAGATACACAACACTTTTCTCAGAAGAACTGTTGCGACTTGCTCGACCGTTCAATTTGTTCTCAAACTAGGCATTCAAACACATAGCATAGAAGAGAGGTTTATAAAAGGCCTGCTCACAACAACGCAGTCGAACAACGTACAGTGTAACAATTAAAGATAAATTTTTTTTTTAAAATACTGCTTTGCACATGTAATTAGCTGGGCTGCTTTTCTGCTTACTCTCGTTTCTTTCTTCAATTTACTCTATTATGACTTTCTTGTAACTGCTGCTTCTTCATTTAAATCTAAGAATTTTTCTTGTTATCGTTTGTGTACATAATAGATAAACATTTTAATGCCGACATAATTCTTCGAATTATTTTTTGATTTTTTCTGCCGCGCGTCCCTACTTAATTTATTTTTCTCTACTGCTGTATAAGTGTTGGTATAATTCTTCGAATTAGTTGTTATTTATTATTGTTATTATTCTTATGGATGGGTAGGCTCGACGAAGAGAACAAAATTAATAACACTTTTATTCTGACCTCTGCGTTTTTCAAATTCGTTTTCGTGAATTCGTCTCCATTCTTGGTAAAATCATAACTGTACGTATGGCAAGACGATGACTCCATCCATTTCGATGTATTTTACTTTCACTTATTTTTGATTTATTTAAACCATAACAACAACAACAACAACAACAACCAGTAGCAAAATTTGTTGCATCCAAAATAAGGAAAAAACAGAAAAAAATAGTCATCTGTTGCAAATATTTTTAATAAAAATCTAAATTTATTGTTGTGTGTGTGCCTTGGTTTTCCTATCATTTTTGTTTTTTTTTTTTGTTTTTTTGTAGTTAAAGTGTACATACGTACGGATCATTAACGTTAGCAATATTATCATTATCATCGTAATTAGTTACCGCATTATCGTCATCATCATTATCATTATCGTTAACAAACCAAGAAAATAAGAACCAAACAGAAAAACAACTTCTTCAACATTAGCCGCACAGATGTGCGTGTTTACACAATACACCAACAACAACTAACACCGTTTTTGTTGTTGTCTTTTTATATTTTGCCTTTTTTTTTGATAAAACAACAAAATAACACTTTAAGGCCGTTTTGTGTTGTTGCTGTGTTTATTTTATAGCTTCAA
Source organism: Glossina morsitans morsitans (assembly GCA_001077435.1). Taxonomy (NCBI): domain Eukaryota; kingdom Metazoa; phylum Arthropoda; class Insecta; order Diptera; family Glossinidae; genus Glossina; species Glossina morsitans. The sequence continues at coordinate 49,889 of CCAG010016559.1, read as the reverse complement.
TTTGCGGTGACAACATTTAGCATCTGCTGCCAACAAACCAGATTTGTTGTTTTTGTTTTATTTGTTTTTTTTTTTATCATTATTTGGCGTTATTTTTGTTGTTGTACTTTATAAGTTGGTTTGAGATGTTGTTCTTGTTGTTGTTGTTGTTGTGCAAATGTTTTGTTTTTGTGTTATTTCGTTGCAGTTTAGTTTGTTGTTTTTGTAATTAAATGTTTCAATTGCATCAGTTTTAAGTGAATTTGTTAAATCTTAAAACGCGCAAAGATACATTATACGTAAGTAAATTCATACATCATGGATGTAGCATACATGCGTATAAATGTTTTAAACTTATACGACATTTGTTAGGTTCATATGTAGCGATATATCTATGTATGTACGCATTTATGTATGTATGTATGAGTAGCTAGCAAGCAAGTGCGTCAAGTGTTAAAATAGCAATAAAAGAACGAGTAGGCAAAGAAAACGAAAATCTCAAATATTCTGCCGCTTATGCATAACAACAACAATGACAGCAACAACAATAACAATGGCATGTACATACATTCGTACATATATATGCATTTATATACACATACAGTCGTATGTAGTCGCATACATCAATTACACAATATTTCAATTGATTTGCATGTGGTTACGTTTGTACTGCTCTTCTACTGCATCATCTATAACCGCATTTTCGCCGGCCAGCCACAAATACACATACGCACACACATGCACGCACACACACACACACACACACACACACACACACACACACACACATGCACGTATATCTCCAATTTGCATATATTTACATTACTGACTCAAACTAAACGTTCCACTAAATGTACCATTTGCCGTATAATTCTTGTTGTTGTTGTTGTTGTTATTATTGTTCATCTATTTATCTGAATCTTCTGCATAACATCGTGAGTTGTGCTTTGTTTTATTTATTTTTTCATTTTTTTTTTTTTATGAATTCATATGTGTAAGTACAAGTATATGTATATACGTATGTGTAAGAGCGCTACCGCACACAACACAACTGTCTTTCAAACAGCCTGCTGCCTAATCAGTGTGGGAACTTTTCATGCTTTTTTTCGGTGCTTTTTGTGCTGAAAATCATTTCATACATTCATTCTGAACATACACGTCGTTCAGATCGGTTCAGTTTCATACATTTATTTGTTCGCTTTTATAAAAAGAAATTTTTTTCAAAAAACTTTTTTCATTCGTTAAAAAAAAAGATATAAAAAGTGTTTTTAAACGTGTGGGTGACGTTTTACGGCAGATTTGTTTTTTCTTTTCTTTCCCTAAATATATTTTCGCGTTCAAAGCTCTTTGTGGTGGCGCGTGTGTGTCTAGAGATATTTAACTGACTTTTTCAAATTACTATGAAATTAGATTTGTTTCATATGTCGCTTTTTACACAAGAAAAAAACAAAAAAAAAGAATGAATTAAAAATTTTAAAAAGAATAGAATTTTATTAAAATAAAATTGTAAGTATTTTCGTATACAAAAAATTAAACAATTATAGCACTTAAAAATATTATTAAGAATTTTATAATTAAATTTTTTATTTAAAAAGGAAGAATTTTTTTTTCGTTTGTTTTTACAAATATCGAAAGCGTTAAAATACGGAGTATTAAGGACTAAAAGACTTCTTAAACAGAGGGAATCACGTTAGCTAAGCGTAAGCACGAAGGGCTTCTAGAGCGTTTCAATTCACGTTACTTAAGCGTTTTGAGAAAGTCCCATTACAGTAACAAAATAAAATCCTTACGCAAAGGCATTCACTAAATTCAAAATTGTTAACAGGATACCTTTTATCATCTGACTTTTGGGGGAAAAAGATTTTAATAAGGGAAAGATCTGTTTGTCCTCTCGTAAGGATATGCAAAAATTTTGAAAATATTTTCATTAAACATTTCATCAGTTAATTGCCTATTACTAATTGTGGGCCCTGCGTGAGTAGTGCGTAGGAAAGCTTATGATCGATTGCAAGCTATAGATGATAAACCTGACGGATGTGTTATAGGTAACCTTCGAAGTGCTTGCAGTTGAGTTGAGTCAATCAGAAGTGTGGTGTTATGACTACCTACAGATTGAATTGAATAGAATTGCATTACTCTGTTATTGTGTGTGTGTGTGTGCTTGTAAATGGATTGTGCCTTATCAACTTATCAAACTTGAGCTGCGATCTCAATCCATAACCTATGCCAACTTACCGCGTTCTTTCTAAATTTATATGATCGTGATTCTTTCACCGATAGCGTATGGACGGATGGACGCACAGAATGATAAGCATAAATCTGCAAGTTTGAAGAGCGTATAAATTTATTAAAGTCTCTAACTCATATATATACGCCATGTCATATATATACACACACCTCTTACATACGTACATACGTACATATTACTCTTGAGGAAACGCTTGAAACGCTTCACCTGAGAAGAGTAGAACAGAGTCAACGTTGAACTTTTCTATAGTCTTCTATATTCGATTTTTATCTGTTACATCTCCTTAAATTTCTGGTGCCCTACGGCACCGCGTAAATGTAATAATGAAACGGCGAAGACAAAAATATTACAATTTTCGTTCTGTCGATTTTCTTGTTTGCTGCTGTAAATGTATTATAGTTGGACAAGGCCTGCTCGAGCTGAACTGATGTGCTCCATCCGTTTGGCAAGATTGATTGATTCTCTTAATAAAGATTTGATCATTGTGCTCTATGGCCCATTGGGAGAAAAATAATTGCAAGAACTTGTCTTGGCCCTACCATTGCAGTATACCATTGGATCGTTAAGAAATCTGCTCCACCTTTTTGCAATTGTATTTTTTTATTTTTTTTGTGAATGCGAAAATCTTCCTGACATTCGAAGACATGCTTTCGGAATATCTAGACTAACCATCTGGTTTATCTTTTAAAAAAACCCGATAATTTTAGTTCCTAATGCTCAGGTTAGTTTTTAGTCCTAGAATTTGTTTCTTTGGCCCATAAATATAGTAATTATAATCAATAATCATCATCTTCATCTATTTTCCCCATGGAGTGCTAAAAAGCAGACTCTCTTGCTTTATGAAGACTTACTTTCATGACAGCCCTTCTATGGGAGTGGGATGTGTATTTTAAATTATTGTTTAAGGGCAATTCTCATCAAAAAATATTATAAACCCGATGTTGTTATATTATATAAAAATTTACTTTTCGCGAGAATCCTTAAATGGAATGAAGGACAACAAATGGACCTACTAGGTAGCTTAAATTAGTTATAGTTAATTTGTTTGTGAAATTATTATAATGGATTAGCTTCCGCTATGAAATATTAGTAGTTAGTCCATATTGCCGTATAAAGGCTTCCCTTTCATGAGAATCTTTTTAAGTGGTGGGAATACAGTAAATAAAAGTACTTGGACCAAATTTCGTATATTTAATTTTAATGGAAATTTCCATCGTGGATCGTTTGTCACTATGAAATGTCATATGAACCCTTTTATGGAATGAAGATACAAAACATAGATCTATGTAGTCCAGCCGGTTCAAAAAAATTGACCGACCGAGCTAAGATCTTTCACATCAATTCAGCACTTCGTAAGCTTATTACTTATTGACTTCATAATTAGGCGTTAAATTCTATCGGTTGCCAACAAAGCGCATCCTCGGGTTAAAATACATCCGTATGCCAGATTTTCCCAAATTCTTTCACAAATATTGAATTATAGATTGAACAGAATACAAACAAGACAGACATCAGACGGTTGCCAGGTCGGACGGACAGGCGGACAACCTTAAATCCTTATGATGAAAGATGAGCGAATCCTTCTCGATGTTACAAACATCCGTCCAAACTTAATGCACTCTGTAAGACAAGTGTTGTAAGATAAGTGTTACTAGTAGCGTAAATCTATTAATTATATATTTTGATAAAAACAGATTAACGGTCGAAATGTTTACTAACGATTCGTAACAAAAACCAAAGCAAAAGCAAAAACAAAGGCGTTCAAGCACAAGCGTATATTTACTTGAAACATACATTTTTCTTTGAATACGCGTTTCTAAAAACTTCTTTAAAGATATTTTCGTCTAGAGATGATTAAATTTCAAATTTTATTGTTGGTAATAAAAATTTTTTATAAAAAATTGTTTAGGGCACGAATCGCAAAGCATAGGTTACAACTGTACATTGTCTTCATTGCCATGATTGGAATCTATCGCGATTTATGGTGATTTCTCTATCAGTTAGCATTTGATGATTTAGAGCAGCGAGAGCTAAACATTGCTCTTTCTTTTTTCTTTCGTTTTAAAAAAAATAAATGAATAAAAGAACTGCTGACGACCAGCCAGTCTTTGGTGATTTTTTTTGCATCTATCTCCAAAAGTTATATTTTTAAAAATGGATGCGATTTGATTACAATACATTTTCGTTAGCATTTGTTACAGTTGAGCTTTATTAGCCCTACGGAAATTTCGTTATTTAAGACGCACTTTACAATTTGTTAAGGCACTTACAGAAATATTGAAAGAAATTGTGACAAGTTACCGTCGCTCACGACGATGCCAAGAACTTAAATGTCTAGCATTAATCGAAATCACCCTTGGAAAGCTGGGCTTTCTTTCGGAGCCCGCGCGTGATTTGACCAAAAATAATTTATCGAATTCGTATCAGTCAATCTCCGCATGGGGAAATTAAGCAGATCTAGGAGCATCTTTTAAGGGATCGGCAAAGAGTAATCTGGGAAGAGGATAGTCTTGCATTGTAAGTGAACGGGGACAACACAATTTGCGGCATACTTTCATCGAGAACATATAGATAGTAGATACGTGCATACTATAATGTTGCTGGAAACAAAATGGAATCGCGCAAAACAAACCGCTGGCATCAGGCAATACCTGACTGACTATAGCAGACAATTACAGCGATTACAGATAGTAAAGCTCGAGAATTACTCGGAGTTACTGAGCTCGTTTGATAATATTACCTTTTAGTGATTCCTTAAGAATTCAAATAACTTGACAAGGAAACTTCGTATCCGGCCCGTTTAAAATTTCACATAACTCGCACGTAGCACTGCTGCAAATGGATTGTCTCTGCTTTCACTACCGGCTCAGCTGTGCAGCTCTCAAATGTGAAATATGATGCAAAAATTGATGCAGAATGTCGCAGTCTTAACAATAGCTGGACCTTGTTCTGGCTATCGCCGTGATATGAAAGTTAAAAATGGCGCGTTTACGAAAAAAGTTGCCTAGTCCTGCTCTGAAGCATACACCGTATAAACCAATGTAATCTGTCAAATCCAAGATCTAGGACACTTGAAGCCATTCTCTGTAGAAAGCCCACAAATCGCTACAACGTTGTCACTTTTAGACTATCGAGGAAAGCTTTCAAAAATTATTGACTACTGTGGACGAAACGTAGTGAGCCCGCATTTTTCTGAAAGACCCGCGCTACGGTAATAATGTGTATATTTTTTTGATGGGCTGGTGTGAGAATCGTGAACAGTTGACATAAATTTCGAGACACGTGCCTAGTTGGGTTAGTAATAGCAGATGTTTCCCTTTCAAGTTCGTAGCCAGTACATTTGAGATCATTATCACTCACAGAAAGCATTTCTTTTGACACTCCAACACCACATTGTGTACCAAACAAATTCGAAACTATTAAAAACAAGAGGAGAAAACACGTGAGACAAGGACAAATCATCCTTCATATTGATTGGTATTGATTCTTTTTGTATACCAGCAGTACCAACTAAGTATCTAAAAGGTCTCGTTAAGTTAATTGGCGGTACAAGCTCCTTGACTTTGTTGATATTTGTACCGCAGACTCTTAATGACTGACCAAGTATTGAGAGATATTTACTGGAAGCGATTTTAAAGAAACTGTCACATGGATCTAACATTTTTCGAGTCACTCTCTGCTGAAATACTTGAAAGGTGTTAAGTGGAAGTCAAAAGATACATTAGATAGCAAGTGACGCAAATATTGCGGCCACACACAAAAGAAGTCTTGTTAGCAGCCAGTCATTAAATTTCGTCATAGAGCAAAAAGTTGTTAAGAGTGGCTTCGCTAGGGTATCTGTAGAATTTTCTACGTTCTTTTTAACTTGAAAAGACGGATCTAAGCATAATTGAGTTTCTCAACCACAGTTCAGCAATCATAACGGCAATAAGGAGAGGGAAATAAGATAAGATATTATATATGGAATTAAACAAAAAAAAAAATAAATAAATAAATAAATAAATAAAAGAAAAAAAAGTTTATCAGATATAATGCAGAAAATGATTGCGCCAGTGTGAAGCCTTTGTTCATCATAAAACTTTTATATGCGAGCGAATGCACGAACGAATGTACTTTAATCTAAACAACGGCACTTGGCAACAGGCCAAAAAGTCAATTATTATAACTTAATATAATTTTGTATTTATGTATTTACTGTAAGCGAAACACGTACATAGCGCATTTGAATATTAATAATTTAATTAATTGCTTAAATTTTTTATATAATTAAAATATTATCCTTATATATATACACATATATATGTATTTTTTTTTTTTACATTTTATTTCTGGTATCTACTGTAGGACTACTACGTCACAGCCTACGTGTACTAATTAATCCCTTCGAATTGAGAAAACCTTTCGAAACTAAATAAATAACCCTTCAGGAAGCTTAATTCCAGTTAAGGGCACTTAAAGGTCTTCGCTTGCAGCAACACAAGCAAACAAAAAAACACTTGAAATTTGAAGTGAAAATAAAAAAAAAAACATAATAAAAATAAATAAATAAAAAATATATACAAAAGCGCCTGCCATCGCTTCCTCTTGCTCTCCTTGCTCTGTTCTCCTCCTCGTTGCCCCCCACGATACGGAGTTCTTAAGCATAAAACTTGTGGAAAATACAAATGATTACAAGTAAAATTCAACAAATTTATAACGAAAATTCGACTACAACGATTGCTAGTAGCGGTAGCAGCAACAGCTTCCACTTTTATAATAACAACAATAAAAACAGCAATAGTAATAATAATAATAATAATAATAATAAAAGGAAAGGCGTACAATTGCAAACGCAATCATTTGCAACAGGCCAACAGCAAAAGCAAAACCAATTGCAACAGCGACAGCAGCAACAACAAGAAAAACAAAAACAAGAACAAGAACGACAACAGCACCAAGAACAACGTCAAAGGCATATCAAAATAAAACGTGAAACCTATACATACAAACGTTTAAATCACGAGCCAACAATAACAGTAACAGTAATAGCAAAAAAGTTAAGAACAAACGATAGAATAATCATTACGAGCGTTTGCTAGCTCGAATCCCAAAGGCGCATAAAGCTCGGGACTTGAAAATGTCAAATTTGAGTCGCTATAACGAAAAGTGACGCTGACAGCTAACAAGTTAAAAACAGTCAAAGACTTGGTGAAAAATTTATCGTAATCGTCGCTTACCTTACCTTACGAGACAAGCAGCGGCGCCGCAGCCATAATAACAAATCCAAAGCGTACAAGAGAGCTGCAGAAAGCTACAGAAAAACTCTTTGGCCAAGGAAAATAAAACACCAAAAAAAAAAAAAAAAACTAAATAAATAAAAATAATACAAAAAAGAAAAAAAAGGTTTTGAACCGGTTAAAGTGGTAGTAGTCAAGTTGTAAGCCAGCAATTATTACACATTGTTGTTGTATTATAGCAATCTAGTGAAATTTACTTGAAAGTCAGAAAACTTCTAATACCGAGTTTAGACGTGAAACGTACTTGTGTGTGGGTTTGCTTTACGCGAACCATTTAAACTGTGTCCCACTTCGAAAGAAAAGAAAAGGAGCAAACAAACAAACAAACAGACGAACAAAAAAAAAAAACAAAAGAAAAAACTTAAAACTTAAACAGAAAATTGGAAAGAGAAAAATAGTTACAAGCCTTAAATCGCTTTGATTAACTTGACGTAGCAGTCATAGTTGTTGTTCCAGTGACCACTGACAGCATATATTAAACATTTTGTTTTCTTTCGTTGTTATCTATCGACTGACTTGAAAACCACTCACAACAAACAGGTTCGTGTAACATATCGAGTCGACCCGTGGCAGCACCAACCATACCTTTGCTTTTGGTAATAGTAGTAATCTAACTGCTACAACCATTAGAGAGCCCGTTTTCGTGTGTGCGTGCTTTTCACTGTGCCTGCATTTGTGTGTTGTTTGAAAACAAACAAAAAAAGAAAAAAACAAAAGAGAAAAAGCGGGCTTTGGACTTCAAAAGAAGAAGACGAGGGAGAAGGAGAATTAATAGAAGAAGTAGAAGAAGCAGAAGAAGCAGAAGAAATATAGATAAATTGAATTTATCAACAACAAATGTTTTCAATGGTTGATTATTACGCAGATATGGGACAAATCGGTCAAGAAGTGAGTATAAACATTATTTTTTATGTTTTATTAATGCGCATCTCACATACACTGGCATCCGTAGAAAATCCTATAACTATAACGCGAATACATGCATTTTCCGACATTTAATTATTATCTTTAGAGCAAAAAAAAAAAAAAAAAAAAAAAAAAACTTAAAACTTTCATATGAAAAAAAGGAGTTGTTCGCGCATTCACTGATTTATACATAAATCATCAATTTTTAGCGTATCGACCTTATGCCTTATGCTTAAATGAAATAGTTTTTCTTTTTCTTTTTTACATTTCGCTATAATTAGGAAAATCTCAGTAATTACAAGAGTTTTGATGGGAAAAGTAATTCTATTAACTAAAATATTATTTTTGCTTTATGCAAATCGAATCGGGTTAAATTGAATTGAAATTGAAATGAATTGAATCGAATTAGAGAACAAACAGAAACACTATCATGACGGGCTACGCCACCTGCTTTAAATACCCTACACCACCCTACAGTCGTTTGTGCGACGGCTCTTCGAAATAAGTTTTTTTATATGAGAAATGATTGAAAAAGTGGTCGAATCCGAACTATTTTCGATAGCCTTCAGATAAGCTTTAGAATCGATCGGTTTAATAAAAGGTGGTTCTATCTCAAGTCCTTCTAAGCGTAGCATATATTCGATTAAAATTTTATATACCCTTGTGTCACAAGTGTTGTAGGCTGTAGTAAAAAATTATTTCAAAAATTGCGGTCTTTAGGTTGGATACAAGAAAACAAGACGGACAGGCGGAAAGACAAATAACAGACTCACTTTCTGAGTCGAACGGCGTAGTAAAACGTTGCTCTATCTCAAGTCCTTCTGAGTATCGCATACATCCCGAAAAACTCAGTATACTTTCGTAGTGCAAGTGTTGCAGGGTATAAAACAAATTTATTTCAAAATTTGCGGCCTACAGGTTGAACGGATAAGTTTCGGGATCACTTTCTGAATCGATCGATATAATAAAATTGGGGTCTATCTCAAATTACCCTGGGTGCAGCATACATCCTCACAAACTTAATATGCTTCTGTGGTACGGTGTAATCAGGTCAATAGATTAGATAAAATGAAAAATTGAATTGAAAGGAATTGTTCATGGAATTACACCGTACTTAACTTTACACGTCGATCAATAATTTCCATGACTGACACATAGGTCTCGTAACTAACAAAAGAATCATATTACTTTTGGAAAGTGTCAAATCTCACAGGTGGTATACGAATCTCACGTCGGAGACATAATTGAAGAAAAGTTCTTTTAAACAAACGGGAGAATCTATTACTACTTTTCGTGTCATAAAATATCGGGAAAATGAAACAATTTGGTTGTTGCCCGCGCCTTTGCAATTCACACTCCGTATATCACATCAGTTAATAAGGATTGGGACGGATAGATAGAAATCATTTTTAGCAACAAAAAAACTGCATAATTTGTAGAGCGCGCCAAAGCTCGAATCGATGCCTATCAGAGCTTCGTGTTATTTCGATCATTTGTTTACATGGTACGAGTGGTTTTAGTGACGCCACGTTTGTTATATTCAAAGCAATGAAAAAATCCAAATTTGCTGATTAAACATTTTTTTTGATAGCACAAAGTTCGACATTTTCGTTGTTTTTGGCTTGCAAGATATTTTCATATTACGGCTGGTTGCTGTTATCAGATGTCCAAGCGATACAAAAAATAATGCCACTTTAGACTTGGCGGGACGGTCCCTGAGAACTATAAACTTAAGTATCCAAGGCTTTTCAATTTCCATCGGAGACCTTAGCCATCCGTAGTGTGAAACGTATATTATCCTCACTATTTGTGGCCTTAAAATACGAGCGAAAAAAAATCAGTTTAAGCTGATTGTCTCGTGTATGTGTGTGGTACGTAATTTGTTTGGAGGAGCTTAATTTTGTTAGTCATTGTACTGCAGACTGCAGAATTCAATATTACCTGCAAGCGCAAGACTTTAGATCATCGAATTCAATTTAAGCTTTTCTCCCTCACACTAGTTGGAGATGCCTTTATAGAGGGGGTAACCATACAGGATTCCTAGTTAGCAGTCTACGATTCCTTTCGTGCACTCATTGTTTCTTAAAGTTCATGCGGATCACTTTCCGTTTGCATTGATCGCATAATGTATGAGTTAGAACTTGTTCAGAAGATCAGAATGTACTTTAACATCTTCCATTTCCGTAAGGACAAGCAATGTATGTAGTCGCAGCTAAAGGGAAGAGGAAAGAACTCAAATCTATAGAGACACGACTTGAAGTGGCTACACCTTGTCCGCATGAGTAGGCGAATAGATAAGAATCGCGACAACCAAGTCACTGTTCGCCGGCTCAAATCTCTAATGCGGAAGAGTTTAATTTGTTCGCAGTCATAGTGAGTTATTAGTCGTTAAAGGCACAATACTACCAATTAAGTGCACCGCCCGCTAGGCTGACACCGCTTTCTACCTTTTTCCTTACTTCTTTATGACCGTCACCGTGTTACACGGATAGGCGGCTTTCCCTGAGAAATTGTTCCCTTATGTATGTAAATGCCTACTAATTAACAGTTAGTGCCATCGAATATATTGAATTTAATTCAATCAATCGCGTCACGCTTTCTCCGACTTTGAAGAAAAGATGTAAAGTGTAAAAGGAAACCCGCCGAAGGAGTATAGTATACTTACCTTATACTTCAATCATTTTGTGGAAAATACATGATGGGCTGGGTAAGGCGTTAGTGTAAACTTTCTTCAAGTTTTCAATTTGCTCTGTGCCTTTTCTTTTCCTCACTTCGTCAGATGTGACAATAATGGGAAGTTTGCGACATTCAAGTGTATATTAAATCCGATTGCCAAAGGCTTATGTACACAAACTATTCCCTATTCCCTAGATTGATAGCATTCATCTTAAGCACTCAACTCAATCACTATGGACTTTGAAAAGAACAATAATCTCAACTTCCAAGCTGAATATATCGAATAAATAAAATATATTGCATCTGACTATCATTAATGTTTGTTTATAGTAACATAAGAAATTTCTTATTTTGTTGGCCGCAATACGTTCGTCGTTCCTGTCGCCCCCTTACTGTAACTTCGACGTTGTCAACAATGTCTTATAACAAGATGACCTTAGACCATAAGAGAAATATTTTTTAATAATAGATTCATAAAATTCTGTTTACAATAATATATAATAATATATTCAAGTGTTTGTATTTACATAAGTTCAGGTATGCAAGTGTATTAAGAGATTTGTTTTGATTGCTAGATTGAATTTTTAAACCAATATATATTTTTGTTGATTTAATTATAAATACAAATTAAAAGTATTATAATAAGAGCAAAGGCGATGCAAAAAACGAAGAAGAGGAAGAGGAAGAGAAAGAAGGCGAGTATAAGGGCGAAAGTATAAGTATTTTTATAAAAATAAATCCATACAAATACCTGCACATACCTACACATATATATATATATATATATATGCATACGCAAGCACACTTTTATATAAGGTTTTTAAAACAAATACAAATAATAATTATTTACAGAAAACGTCAAATAATAAATGACATAAATATAAACAACATTAACAAAAACAATAACAAATTCTTGGCTTTATGCCGGTTTGCTTTCTGTTTTGGTTGCAATTAATTAAACAATAAAATTTTAATTAAAAAAAAAAAACTTTTTTTTTTTTTTTAAATAGCTTTATATGTTTTCATTTTGTCGGTCAGTTTGTTGAACATACATAACATTTATGTATGCATGAAAAATGTACATTATTTTCTGTTGAATATTTCTTAACTTTTATGATTTTTGTGCAATGAAAAATGAAAATAAGAAAAAAATATTGAAAAAATGTAAGCCATAATTTTTCTTGTTAATTAAATAATAAAATTGTACATAACCTCAGACAACAATATTAAAGTGAGGAATTAAGAAAACAAGCGACAATAATAATAAATATGAACAACTGATAGAGCTACATATGCTTGAGAGCGACTTTTGGATACCCGCCATCTATGCATAGTGAAGATTATATGAAAGGCGAACAACTGTTCGTAGAGGATCCTAAACGTCATCACATATCGAAATGATATTTCATATAGATCGAATATCCGCTAAAGGAATCGAAAATCCCCTTAAACGAAGATTAGTTTTTTTTCGCTTTCGTCAACTCACTTATGTTCACGCCTATTTTCTATCTTGGCTTTAAAAAATTGATCGAACGGACATGTGGTTTAATGTAGGGACTTAGAAAAGGACAAGAATAGGCAGATGGAAGACCGGGTAAATTAACTATTGCGAGGATCAGCTTTTTCGCTATCGTCAACTTACGCTTATGCTCAGGAGCATTTTTTTGCTTGGCGTAAGAAATCGAACGAAAAAACGAACATACGGACTTACTTGGGATTAGGAAAACGACAGTAAGGGGCATGAATGGAATAATGAAAGAGCGCATGAACTAGTAGCTACTTAGCATCTTACTCTGATCGAATACTGACAATGTACCGGTAGATTCTATTATTGCTGTGGTGAATTAATATTGAAGTGTATGCGGAGAAAGGCCTTTAAAGTGCAAGTATGTCTTCACGCAACTTTTTTTCAAGCTTTGAAAATAATAACGAAAAATTTGGTCCCGTAGTTTAGCACCGTACGCTTATCATAGTCGCGAACAAAACAAATCTTTTACCAGGATTTCCATATATTCCTTGGCGCGCTATCCAATTCAAAAACTGAAATTTTGAAAAAAAAAATGTGCAAAAAAATATCTCAACGCTAGCCTGTGCTAGGATGTTAACAGTTCACCGATCGATAGTTTGTTAATAGCTTGTTTTGTCGCCGACCCTTCCCCATCTCTAACAGCCGGTTGTTATGGTTACAATTAATCATTGGTTATAAAGTGTTGAGCGCCAGTCTACACAAGAGCTGAGCTGCATCTGCGGCCGGGCTAAAGTGTTGGGAGCGACTGAGTTTGAGAGAACAGATTTGGTTGGAGATTAGGATTCCGCTGCGTATGTTGCAAACGGTATGACAAATTGAAATACTTTTGTACTTTAACGACCGGTATGAAAATGTAAAGCAAGTATAAATATGAATGGAAATATATATGCATGCATATAAATATGCACATATTTATATATAGATATTGGGAGAGGTAGACTAGTAAAATTGTAAAATTGTAAAACGAAATGTTTGTTTTTAGTGCTTTTTTTTGTGTTTTTATTATTTATTGTTTGTATTTTTAATTACTAACGTATGAAAATAAAGGTAAACCTTCATTATTTGTTGGTTGATTAATACAAAGCAAACAACGTGTCAAGGCGTTATAAACAACAAGTAAATTGTTCTTAATGTGAATAACATTTTTTACATAATTCTCTAAACATTTACGTGTGTCGTAAAAATTTCTACAACGTGTTTTCATATTTATTGGTGTAATTTGCAGGCATTTTATTCAATTCATTTAAATGTGTGTCCCGACCGCGTGTATGTGTGTGTGTGTGCAGGTATGCATGCATGCGTGTGTATTGTGATAGGTGTAGGTGTGTATGTGATTTATGTTTGTTTTTTTTTTTTTTTATTACAAATATTTTTAAATCCAGATCAACAGCCGTCATAAAAAATCTTAATGCATTTCATCTTAATTGTTTTTAATGACGGCGACAACACTTCTAAACGAATATATATACAGTTATAAGCGGTCATATAAAAAAATGAAAAATAAAAAAATAAAACGCTGATAATAATAATAAAAATTACAGAAATCAATAAAAAAAGTAAACGAATGTTTATGTCTGTGGCTGCGCGTACATACATTCCTACATATGTATGTATATATGTTATCAGTATAATTTTTCTACATCAGGTCTTTAGATTTTTAATTATTATTATTGCCATTTCAAAACACTTACGTTTTCATTTATACACATGTAAACATTTACATAAATTCTATCTCACTGTTTATCTTATTTTTTTCCTTTTTTTTTTTATATAAATTTTATAATTTTTTATGCAAAATATTTACGTCATATTGATAATGCTTATAGTGCTACCAAAAGGAGTTAGGAAACATGAATCTACTTGCTTCGCAATGTGATGCAAGAAAAAACGATTTTTGTGTGAATTTTTGCGATAAACTTCCGAGATCCATTTAAGTGTATAGTAGCGCGAAAGGCTTTCTAATATTGCAACAATGGCCATTTGTTCGCTGGCCTGTTCAATAGTCAGTCTATTCGTCCATTTACTTCTCGTTATTGGAGGTTCAAAGTTTATGCGTTTCTTCCCCCAGGCCGATCAACAGGTTTTCTTTGAACAGCGTTGCAAACCATTGTGTTGGTGACGCCTCAACATTATTCTCAAAAAAGACAAGTGCAGCTATAATCATATGATGTTCACTCGAGATCGCATAGGACATGATGTAAAAAATACAAAGTAGATATACAGTCGACGTAGGAGCGCGAAGGACTCAAATTCAAAAAGAAAGAAATTTTCAAAGTTCGCACAAAGCAAATTGTTAACCACCTTCATCTACTAGAGAGATCGTGCACTCTGCAGAAATCACTGCCACTCTTTGAAAAGGAAGGATGTCAAGATAAATTCGAATTTAAGTAGCAAAGACATCTACCGAAAATGGGTTCGGTGGGTATAGTTTTGCGAACTTTTCTTATTTAACACTTTATTGTGAAAAAGGCGTTCTAGGGAAAAAATTCGCCATTTTTAAAAGTTTTCAACAAAAGTCGGTAAAAACTAAGATTTAGTCGTATATTCTAAGTGGAAGTGAAAGCTTTGGATGGGATGTAGAGTTCTACATTCTTGCATAAAATAAGTTTTTATAAGACAACGAAGCTACTTCTTAGCAGTACTTTATGATGAAAATTTGTTCACAGAACGCACATGAAGTTTCCTAACGCTGGACCACATACATATAGTGCAGTTTTAAATGACAACAAAGCTATTTTTTAGTATTTTATAAAGAAATTCTGCCGGCAGAGCGGTCATGTAGTTTCGTGACCCTGGACCACGTAGGTGTAAAGATTTTCATAAAAAGTACGCCTTCAGACGACAACAAAACTACTTTTTAGTATTTAATGATGAAAAGTTGACCACACAATGGACGACGTGACTGTAAGAGGTTTTTACAAAAAGTGAACCTTTATATGGCAATAAGGTAACCTCTGAGCACTCGATGATGAAAATTTGTCCACCGAACATATAGCGTATTGAGTTTGAACGACTAAGAGATTTCATAAAAAGTGAATCTTTATTCGGGGACTATATCCAATTTTTAATATTTGCGTTTTATTTATTCTTATCAACCTTGGCTTGGTAGTGGTGGGCAACAGGATGTCTACTGTTTCACTCACCTACCCTAATGTTTTAACTTTTTCCTTTTTTTGTTTTCTCTTTTTTTTGGGTAATAACTTCTATAGGTTAAGGCATTTCGTCTTCGTCACGGAATGTGTTTTTTCAATATATTATGGTGTTAGTTTGCCCATGTCGTGTTCGTTAAAGAGAACAAATGTTGCGTATCGTCAAATTCGCTCCAAGCTAAATACAATTTCTTTCTTCTTTCAACCTGGACTCTTAACCCATATAATTGTATATATATATAACGCATATATATGACGCATTTTTATGTCCATTTGTAAAGCTATTATAATTCTGAAGGTTGTTCTTAATTACCTTCAACTTACTTTAGCCTGAAAAGTAATGAATTTTTATATTTATATTTGTAAAGCTAATTAAAATTAAAAAATTATCTGACAATAAACAAATAATTAACATTTGTACGCTATGTTTACGCATACAAATATTACATGTTTTTCTGAATTATCATAAAAAAACAAATGAAAAAAATTTTCTATATTTTCGCCTTGAAACGAACTTTGAATACTTGCCTACCTATTGCTTGCAAGAATTTATAGAAAATCGAGCCATTTTCTGCTGAATTCTTGCAAAGTGTTTATGTAAATTTGAAAAATTCCACAGCGACATAAGGGATATAAAAGTATAAATCAAGTTCTGCTTATAGGGAGTGGCGCCCATACATGGGCCATCTTCATGTGAGGTCAAATGATTTGTCTGGTATTATAACAGTAGATCACAAATGTCCGCAAGGTGCAGCACTTGAATCAACATTCAAAGGAAAAGTTTTTACCACTCCGACCAAAAAACTAAGTGAAATTGCTTATAAAGTGAAAAATGTTTATTTATTGGTTTAAATCATTCCCATCGCCTTCATACAATTCAAATTATTGCCTTACTAACACTTTGGCCCGGAGGAAGGAGTTCGGAGTGAACAACAACACGATAATAGAAGAAAACTGTTAACACCATCTCGATTTTTCAGCCATTTTGAAACAGTTGTTCCGGTCGTGGCTCATCGTTCGCACGATATTCGCTCGATTGATCGGCTGTTTGCGGATCGTATACCACCTCTCATCTTCGCCAGTCATGCTTTTCAGGACATTTTGGTCGCAGTATTATAAATAATTTCAATCTTGACTTTTAAAATTTCCTCCTAGTTCTTTGAAACTGAGACTCTTAGAGAGATCGTCTGATGAACCTAAACATCAGACCGGCCCATCTGTTACAAAGACAGCAGTTCAGTTAAGGTACCTCTGGTCGACTCGAATAGTGGTTAACATAAAAGTAGTTCCAGACTTTGAACTTAGAAAACTGGTTCAGCTATAGTTTGATTTATATGAACTATGAATAACAATTAAAGCAAAAAAGAAAAAATTAAATACCAATAAATATTCTAATAAGTATTTAAAATGAAATTATTTATTAATAAATTTATTTACATACATTATGTTAAATCTTGTAGAAATATTAATCAGGCAAAAGCAATGTACAACAATGTAAAATTGATAAGGATTTCAATATAATACAATATATGTATGTATGTACATCATTTTTTCACATTTACTTTAGACGTAATAGTAAAGTGATATCTCTGTACCCTTTTTTTTTTGCATTGGGTTACTCTAGACAAGGCGGTAAGAACGCAACTCCGACGCTCTATTCATTTCTGTAAGCATGTAAGCATTAGTGTATATCGTACAGTCGCGGCTCGTAAATATTCCTTTAAAGATTATTTCAAGCTCGTCGCGCTAGTAACGCACTAGGATCAATATTCAATGAGAAAGTTCTGACGACTTTTATGTTCTTGTGATAACTTCCTTCCAATAGACTAACAGACGTTAGTAAATCATATCACTTTGTTAAAGAAACAAAAAAAAAAAAAGAATGCAAACATTGTACGGTCGGCCACTGATAAAAACTTATGCGGGAACGACATTTAATGTACGCAGTGGAAAAAAAGAAAGCAAACAACTTTTCATTGTTCCGATCATTTAAAATCTCATTTTCACTGCAATCAAGTTCGAAGAGAAGCCTACGATTACTTTTAGAAGGTATTCGCGAAATTATAGACTCTTGTAATAGAAGCCTCTTCTTCCGGGAGACATTCGGGACATTCTTGCAAGTCTTAATTACACCGAATTTGAAACCAATCGAATCGACTATGATGATGTAATAATTTATTACACCCTACATAAGATGTGGCATAGGGTGTATTAAATTTGTAGGAACAACAACACAAGACGTTGACTTAGATCCACGTCTTATTATACCGACCGAAGCGTGTCTTTCTGTCTGTCGGTCAGTCCACCTGGTGTCTGCCGCTGTTTTTTTTTTTTAATGTTCAACTTACAGGTCGCAATTTTTGAGATACTTTGATGAAATTTGATCGCACGAACACGAACGCTATTCAAAACGCTTCGCTTCGGATCACGGGCCACTTTCTATATAACGGCTTATTTTGAAAAATTTGTTATATAAATAAATTTATTAACACGTTGATGTAAAATATGTGTGTAAATGTTCTTGTAGATGCACGCGTAGTCTATGGCAGTCGCTCATCCTTAATATTATGAAAAACTGATGAACATGTGTATCACTGCTTAAGTTATTACCCTCTAATTCATGCAATGTTCTTTCAATAAAAAAATCCGGGTAGCTGGATAGGCCCACTATTGTATTTTTACTTGCTTACCATTTGTTTCGTGTTCCACGCGCGTGCAATTTGCTTGATTTTGCAAAAAATGTCCAAAATCCGAGAAGATCTTTATCAGACACAAAATTGACTTCCGAAGGTGTAGCCGTGACTATAACATTGGTTCTCTTAAAAATTATTTGAATACGTAGTATTTTTATCTAAGGAGATAAGATTCTTTATTTCTTCGTTTTTGACCAATATTTTACAATTCATTCCCCAGACCCTGACCACGAAAAAACGAGTATATCGTCAATAGTGAATTTCGTGGCGTTTGTTGAATATGGAAAATGAATGAATGAATGAAAATGGAAAACTTTGCTATCAAACCAGGCATTTGGAAGACGCGATAATATAAAAAAATTCCGATCAATTTAAGTAGTTTTTGTTTTCCCGTCGGTCTTAGTTTTGCGTAGATTTTCGCTATGGTTGTGTGCCGATTTCGCATGGCCATAGTTTAGATTCTACGCCAATATGAAACACCCAGAAAGAGTTGAGATGGACTCACTTCTTATTATACCGATCCTGAATCCTTTCTGAATGTCTGTCCGCCTGTCCATCTTGTTTTCTTAAGTTCAATCTACAAATATTTTGAGAAAATTTAGTGCGTCGACCTGGTTTGGCCCAACAACAAATGCTATTTATAATATGGTTCGGGTGTGCACACTTTTTCGACAACTTCCCCAGTAAAAAGTATTGGTTTGAAACGTCTTTACATGAATAACTAACTGTAGGAGTGTGTGGGCTGTGGCTCACCATAGCGTTTCCATTTGTTTTCAATTCTTTTAAAATTTGCGAATGAATAAAATTTTTCGAACTTAAGATGCGAGGGCGAACCAACAATATCGGGATTTACAAAGGTTTAGTTTCTTCCTTGTACGATGACTGCCGTGCTTTGTAACTACTTGGTAAAAATAATAGCTATGATAGATGGAAATCCCCCTGCGCGGACCATATAAGATCTTGTAATTTATAGAATTGCCGCATGATGGCGTTGTTATATTTTCATTAATTATTTACTTATGCTATTTAGTAATTTTGCAAATTTCTTTAATATTTCGCTATTTCAATGTCTTGCGCTTGGCGTCAGCCCGATGAACGCAATAAATACATTGTCGTATATATATATAAATACGTAACGAAAATGTTGCCATTATTTCCCTCTAAGTTTTTTATTTTTTCTTCTTTCATTTAAATCGTTGTATGTTGAATTTTTGTATGTGCTGTCTTTAATTAACCGCAAATAAAAACAAACAATAAAATTGTTACGTTTAGCAAATTGAATTTCCGCAATTTATTTTTCTATATTTAAACAGCAGCACTTAGCTTTTACTCAAAAATGCATTATTTAAAGCAATTTCCTTACAATTAACCCAAGAAACACATAAATTGAGCATAACATTCATAAGCGAGAACTTGATAAAATTAATAATGCAGAATTTCTATATAATTTTAACTTCATGAAAATTCATATCAACGTATGAATGACTGACTACTTCGTACACACATAAATATATATGAATATATATATGAATGAGTTGAACGCGAGAAAATTAACGTTTTATGATAATTAAGACATAAAAATAAATGTTTATATATAATCTTTAATAATAATTATACACTTAAGCAAACTGAATTAAAAACTGACATTGAAATCATTGCTGAGCCTTTTCGAGCATAGTTTAAAAGTGGTTTCAATGCAAGAAAATCAAATAGAAACAAATCAAAACGCTGCTGTGAGTCACGTTCCGCCATTAAATACTCTACATCATCTCACTTTTCGAAAGAAAGCATTATATCGGAAGTGATCGAAAAAGGGGTCCGATCCGAAATATTTGCAATAGCATTCGTCTTTGGGTCAAAACATGGCGATGTGTGTAGCAAATTTCATCATTTGTATCTAAAAATGGCGTGCTGTAGGTTGAACGTTAGAAGAATATAGGGGCAGATGTCGGATGGACAGGCGGACAGATGGGCAGGCAAGCCTACGTTCTAGTAGAAGGTGGCTCTATGTCAACTTCTTCTGGACGTTGCCTACATCCGCGTAAACTTATTATACGTTTCTACCATGAGTAGTGCAGAGGCCCGCTATAGTGTTTTTCCTGGTATTTATTACCTTTTTTTAATTTTGCCCCTCCAACCTATTATCTCTTAGATATTAAGCTTCCGTTTTGTTCTAATTAAAGCTAACACCTTAGTATCGATCCAATGATCACTTCAGTGTACAATTTACAACTTGACTGCAAATACATTCTTATATCTTGAACATGTGGTACATCACTTTGCAGCACGGCAAAGATCTCGCGAGAATAGCAGAACCTTAACTATACGTCTGCGTGCATTAGATATTAGACAACTATGTGGCAGCCCCGTACAGTTAGAGAGTAAGTATAAGTAGTTAGGCGTACGTAGAAAATAAGGAGGAGTAAGTTCGTTTTAAGCGAAAAAGTACTCATGAATAAACGGAACAGAAAACGTAACATTATATGGCAATATTTTAACTGTGAGCACAAATAAGTTTGAGGTACGATACGGCTTGTAGCCTGAGGATCAGCGGATAGGCATGGCTATCTAAAAATAGATATGGCGCCGATGCGCTAAATCGTGAGCCAAGAGAGT
This sequence comes from Glossina morsitans morsitans, assembly GCA_001077435.1. Taxonomy (NCBI): domain Eukaryota; kingdom Metazoa; phylum Arthropoda; class Insecta; order Diptera; family Glossinidae; genus Glossina; species Glossina morsitans. The sequence continues at coordinate 28,818 of CCAG010016559.1, read as the reverse complement.
TTAATAGCAAAAAGGTTTTATTGATTGATCATAGCTCGAAAGCCAAATTATGATTTCATTGGTAAATTGTGGCGCTTGTTGTATACTACTCCTATGGGTAAGTTTGATATGCTTATCCTAGCTAATGATAAATATTTACAAATTCAAAACAAACTATTGGGTTACCATTGCTATCTTTGCACTTATTGTTACTGCAAAGCTCGTTTGTTTATTTACTTATTTTTTATTGATTCTTGTTGATTCGTGTAGACTTTGTCGTCACACTACAATATTACGATTGTTATAATCTCAAGAAGCAAATTTGCTTTAATGTCTTTTCTTTACACTACCCTCACGCAAGCGTATGCAGTCCATGCTTTGATACTCACGTTCATTAAGCACATGAGGTACGCTATCAAATCTACCGTTACGCACAGTGTTCGTTAAGCTTCTCAAAGTATATTTTACATGTAATCTCAATAGCTGTACGCGTCTCCTTCTCTTCTAATTTAATCTTCACTAACGATTTGAAAAACTTTGTTGACATATTTGACATTTACCCTACACCACTTGATATACACGATATACGGACTTGTGTAGCATCCAGAAAGGCTTAAGGTAGACCTACCTTTTATTATACCGATCTAAGCTTGTCTGTCCATCTGTCCGTCTAATGACAAAGTAACGTAAGGTGTCTCATGGTCTGCATTGACCGACTGCAGCATTCTTGTTTCTCACACTGTTCGCGTTGAGTTTCAAAACTTAGCTTAATGGATGCATAGATACTCTTACGATTTTTAAAGGTTTTTAACTTCGTTAGCCATCCCTGGGGCACTCTCCTAGTATTCTTTTTTAGATTTCTTACTCGTTGCATTTTCAAATTCTTCCTATATTTTTTATGCCAACTTTATTTTGTACTCTTTACCAGAAAATGGTGGATATATAAAGTTTCTGCCATAAGGCATATAAAAGACTTTTCGTTGTAACGTTTGTTTTTTTTTTGCTAAAATTATCTTTATTTAAATACGTAAACCACATCTCTGAGATGGGTCAATAATGACGCTTTGCTGCTTTATTTTTATCTGCTTATTCTCAGCTTCTTAATTCAAAAGAGTAAAAGACTCTTTAGCGATCATTTTATTAAGTATTCATTCTCGTGTCTTTAAAGTCAAAATACACATTATAATAATAAAAAAGAAGATGTATACAAAAGGTATAAAATTAACAAACATTTAGACGCGAGCAACATTGGATTCCAAATGAAAGCTAAGAAGACAAAAAATTGTATTCACTTTAAGGCGACCTTCGAATATCTCGACGAATATCTTGGAATTCCAAAATGTATTATTGTGTTAAATGTGAACGTTTCGGTTAATCGATTGGGATCAGCTCTACGCTGCTCCTTTAGTCTGCCCTAAAATATATTAATGCCAGATTATTCGATCAAGGGCTTTAAGAAACGCCAATGTTTTTAAACTCCCAGTTTTTCATGATACTCGTAACTATTTTTACAAAGCTCTAAGCGGAAATCTATTGTGAGCACGTATTGAAGCCGATTGCCACCGATAACTAGTATGTACGCTAAGGTTCAGTTTCATTCGCAATTTTTGTCGAACGTGACATTTCGAATAGCGGAGACCAGATGTATCGAATTTTATGACGCTTAGGTATAGACATATGTCATCTATGTTACGCATTCTATTGGACTCGATTTACGTACGTCAGATGATTGACCTTTTACTTTGGTGCCTTGAGAGATGCTAAGAAATATTTCTATCGGATCTTCTTTAGGATGTGAGTGACAGCTAGACTCGTCATGCCTGTTTTCCAATTGAAATCTCGATTAATCTTCGTAAATATGCGCACCGTGAGATGGACAGCCGGTAGATGGACAGACAATTACAGACAAGAGTATAAGCCTACTTAACTCCATTTACTGTTGGAATCGATGTGTAGCCACCGATAACTAGTATGTACGCTAAGGTTCAGTTTCATTCGCAATTTTTGCGAACGTGACATTTCGAATAGCGGAGACCAGATGTATCGAATTCCAAAATGTATTATTGTGTTAAATGTGAACGTTTCGGTTAATCGATTGGGATCAGCTCTACGCTGCTCCTTTAGTCTGCCCTAAAATATATTAATGCCAGATTATTCGATCAAGGGCTTTAAGAAACGCCAATGTTTTTAAACTCCCAGTTTTTCATGATACTTTTAACTATTTTTAGAAAGCTCTAAGCGGAAATCTATTGTGAGCACGTATTGAAGCCGATTGCCGTAATTTTTTGATTTTGATGTGTAGCCACCGATAACTAGTATGTACGCTAAGGTTCAGTTTCATTCGCAATTTTTGCGAACGTGACATTTCGAATAGCGGAGACCAGATGTATCGAATTTTATGGCGCTTAGGTATAGACATATGTCATCTATGTTACGCATTCTATTGGGCTGGATTTACGTACGTCAGATGATTGACTTTTACTTTGGTGCCTTGCGAGATGCTAAGAAATATTTCTATCGGATCTTCTTTAGGATGTGAGTGACAGCTAGACTCGTCATGCCTGTTTTCCAATTGAAATCTCGATTAATCTTCGTAAATATGCGTACCGTGAGATGGACAGCCGGTAGATGGACAGACAATTAAATTGACAAATGTGCAGAGTATAAGCCTACTTAACTCCATTTACTGTTGGAATCGAATTTATCTATATTTGCGTCAATGGTCCATAGTTACGATAAGGCTAATGCCTTATTCTTTATTTAGAATAAAGATCAGAATAAAAATACAGTTAAGATTAATGGCTGTATTCGAAGCAATATCACAGAGACGTCACAGGTCATAAGGCCTTTTTGTGCTTGTGGTTTGCTTGACTTGACAGGTTTTCTTTATAACGATATTTATATTGCTGTGCTTTACTGCGACTATTTCTTCGGAATACCAAAATTGATGGAAAGTCAAACAAACTGCAACAAGAACGGCGACAAGTCGCAGCGCTAAAATACAACCCTGAGAGTGAGACTAACCATAAAAATAGTAAAAATAAGACTAAGACAAAGTGTGCTCCAGTGACGAATGACAAGTGTATGAATAAGAGTAAAGAGTAAGACTACGACTAAGACTAGGCCTAAGAGTAGAACTAAGACTAACGATAAGGATGAGACTAACGATAACAATAAGAGCATGTCCAGAATCAAGAACAAGACGAGGACTTAGACTAAAACTGGGAAGACTAAGAATATGACTAAGACTAAGGCTAACCTAAGACCAGAATAAGAATGAGAATAATCTTAGGAGTAGCAATAAGAATAAAAATAAGACTACAATCAAGGCCAGAGTTACTCTACGAATAAGAGCAAGAGCAAAGCTACGACTAGGATTGAAACGAACAATAAGAACGAATTTAAGAATAAGACTAAGCCATACAATAAGGCTAAGAATGATCTTAAGGATAAAAAAAAGAGGGAGTACAAAAATAAAAATAAGAGCAAGCATAAGAATGGGACTAAGACTAAAAGGTTAAGACGAAGAATAAGACCAAGAATGATTCCACGACTAGTAATAGGGAAAACAAGGACAAAAATAAGAATAGGAGCAAGAGTCTAGAGGACTAAGGATAGAAATAAGAATAAGACAGGAACTGAGAAATAAGAAAAGACTGAAGGACTAATGGACTCACGCACAACTAATTAATAAGACCAAGAATGATTCTATGACTAAGAATAGGAATAAGAGTAAGAATAAGAAAAAGACCAAGACACTGCGACTAAGAATAAGAAGGAGAGCATGTCGATGCAAAGAAAACATAAAAAATATATATATTTGGAGCATTGGGAAAGACACTGAGTAGTGGTCCAAATGAAATAGAATAACAACGTCTGCAACAATTGTTTGCTTTATCGTACATTCAATCTTCTCGTTGTTATAATCAACAAATTTGATGCCACAACTAATATTGCCTACCCTAAGAATGTCAGGCATAAAAAAGACTATAATCAAAAATTCTTCATTTGCTTTTGTTTGAAGACAACTTCTCTAGTTTATTATACATATGAAATAACTTTAAGATAAGCTGAAAGAGTAGACGAAGAAAGCGTAGCCTCTTCAAGTGACAAACAGATACCGCACTTATGTACATAGTATGTATGTATGTATATATATGTGTGTACATACATATATCTACGCTTGTACAATACGTTCAACTCTTTGTAACTTGTTTAACCCATTTACTTAAATATGTTGATTTGTTTGTAATTTGTTATTTGCTTCTTTGTATGCCTAAGTGCGTGTGTGTGTTTGTTTGTTTGTGTGTTTTTTACTTTATTATTATTATTTTCATTTTTTTTTATTTTTTGCTTTTCGTGTTAGTTTATTGCTCGAGTTTATTAGCATTTCATTATCTGTATGTAGTTTGCTGCTTTTGCTTTTTTATTTTGTTTGTTTTTGTTTTTTTTTCATTTTTCATTTTTTCTCTATTGTTTGTACTTTCCTTTAGCATGTGTGTCTACGCTCGCTAACTTATAACATACGTATGAAATCTTTTTGTAGATATTTATTGACCAACCTCAATATTGTGAAAAAACGAAAAGTTAGAAGCAAACATAAAAAAAAGAGAGAAAAAATTGAAATATATATACAGATTAACAACAACAATCACATGACGTGACATTTTATTTCGAACAACAAAAAGTATATCGCGCGATACAAGCTCCCAACCGATAATGATAAAATAAAATTTTCTTTTTTCTCTCAAGCAACGCCCTACAGTTTTAGACAAAGTACTATACTACAAGCATTACTGTTGTTGTTGTTGTTTTAATATTTACTGTTCAAGTTTAGTTTAAGGGAGTATCATTTCTTCATCAGGCTAAGCGCTAATAAACGTAAGTGTTTTCAACTATTGATCAAGTTATACAGACAGAGATTAGGTCGTTAAGTCTCCCAACGGAATATGAGAAACGATGAGCAAACTTTGCGATAATCGAAAATGAAATCCACAAAATTCATGTCCAAGTAATCAATCCGACATGTTGATCTGAATCTCTACGTCGAATTCTCGAGATCGCTGCAAGTTGATGAAGAACATTGTGTTGTAGCAAGCAAATGCAAAAGTTTGTTGCTTTTTTCACTTTTCTTTTATTTTTGAATAAACTTTATCGGAGCAAATGTGGGTCATTGTGATCGATAACCTTTTCTGCTAAATTCAATATTCAGTCATAACTAAGGAATGTCTAAAATTTCTTGCCGACAAACTGAACTAAGTGATTTTCATAGAATTCCTTTGAAGTCTGCTTCACGCCATTAAGAGAGCTTAGCAGTCTCATGCAACGACTCAAACGAAAAAATGTACCGATCTTTCTCGATATTTTGACGAATTTCGTGGATCTTATCTTAGAAATATTTTCATCCTGAACACCATAAATCTGCGTGGCGTTATTGCCGAAATGAAGAAACTTTTTTAGAATTTTGGCTGACCTTCAAGACGCATCTACTACTTTTTCTTGTTTTTACTATGACCAATCATTAAGGAGATGTGCCCTATCCCTGCAATAAGGTAACTGTTAGAAAGAAGTGGAGAAAGAGAAAGAAACAGAGGGCGGTCTTAGCGTAGTGAGGGATGAAGTCAATCGTGCAAAGTGCAGAGCACTCACAGACTATGACCATTGCAAAATCTATCGCACTTGAGATGTGAGCCCGCGAACACTGACTTGATTGTCGCGATTCTTACCTGCACGGCTTCTCATACCGATTAGCACTTCACTAAGTTTGTAGAGGATTAGTATTATCAAACTTCAGATTGTAGCAGGTATGTTCTGACATTGTCATGCAGTAGGCAGGCACCTAAACACACTTTTTTGCGACTTTGTCTCAAATTTGATATTCCAAAAGAGTAATCACGATAAAACTCGCCATAATCAAAGTTGGATTAAAGCAATTTCCTTAAGTCAAGACAATCATAAGGAAAAAAGTGCTCTTGACTTGTGATGTTCGGCAGAATAAGGTTGTAAAGGTATCTATTTGGAAAAAGCTCACAAACTGTTGCGGTCACCAAATACTTTAAGACTATTCTGAGTCCTATGAAAACTATATACTTGGAAATCATTGCAAATATACAATGGACTCATTAAGAAATCTGGCACAAATTTCATGCTGATTGAATAATTAACAAACTTATAACTAATAAAGAAAACAAAAATTGTTATTTATTTATTTATTTGTCCAATGCAAAAATTATCTATAATTAGCATATAATGATTTCTGCCTTGTTATATCCAAAAGTGATCTGGTAGTTTAAAGTCGAGGCGGCATCTTGTTACTTGAAATATATTCGCAACATCATAAACTAAAATCATATGTCAACGATGTTAAGGGACTTCAAATTGCTGTTGTTGTGTTATTCAACCCTGCCAAAGGGAAGGTAATATTGCTAAGGAAAAAAGTATATTTCCTCCAATGGAGAGAAAATAGAACACTGGACAGATGGCAGACTGCCAGACTGACATGACTGAATCGATTCACGAATGATTCACGAAATGATTAAGATCGAATAACTTAATAAATCTGCGTCAACACGACTCCAATATTTAATGCATTTGTCTAAAAATTTGAAGTTTAATTAAATTAAAAAAAATTCTTTAGAAAAGAATGGCAGAATGGCAGAAAGAATGACAAAAACTAAAACGTACTTTCTTTTTTTTGTTTGTTTTCCAAAACCATTTCTTCAAGAATTGTTTTATGTTATGTACAAGAAAATCTCTTTTACACTAATTAAAAAACGTTTATCAATATATGTAAACAGCTACACATACATACTACCTATTTACTTCAGACAATTGCCTGTATGTCTACATAACCGTCACAATAATTGATAACATTGTTGATATTGTTTCATTGTCACAAAATGGCGGCACACTCTGTTCATTATTCCGTTGGTAACGTTAACGCAATTGAAAGCATTCAGAGTATATTGCGATAGATATCCTCTCCATTGAATACATTAATATATTCAATCAAAGATTCATATTTGTCATGACAAGCGGAACCAAATGGGTTGAAAAGTTACTAGACCTTATTAAATATTGACTTACAAGAAACCCAGAGTTGATTCATGGCTGTCCTGATAGGAAGAACCGGAGAGATTGAAAAGTTAGTAGACCTTATTGAATATTGACTTACAAGAACTCCCGAGTGATTCAAGGCTGTCATGATTGGGGGACCCGGAGGGATTGCAAAGTTAGAAAACCTTTTTAAATATTGACTTGCAAGATTTCCAGAGCTGATTCATAGCTGTCCTGATAGAAGGAACCGGATGGATTGAAAAGTTGGAAAGCCTTATTAAATATTGACTCATAAGAAGTGCAGTGCTAATGATTGGCATTAGGATTACTGAGGTTTCTCTATCATTAAACAAAAGCTACGATTGTACTAAGACTTATGCAGTGAACTCAATTTCGTATATGTTGCACTCAGTATGTTAAGTGATTCCGAACTCACCCAGTCGTAGATTAAAGCTTTTTTTTTTATTTATTTTCTGTTTTACTTTTCCCCCTACCATAGTTTGTTTACTTTTTTCTTTATTTTCTTTTCTAATCTGTTTTCTTTTACTGTCGTTATTACTTCCACACATATAGGTTGCAAGTACTGGTTATTAATAATTCTAATCATATTATAATAGTTTATCATCATGTCTAGACTTTTTGTCATTTATTTATAAAAAAAAAGAAAAGAAAAACTTGAAGTAACTAACAGTGTTTACTAAATAATGCTTCAAGCATTATTTTTTTTCTTCTAATGAGTGATCTAATTGTTTTGTGTTGTTTTTCTTTTTTTATTTAATTTTGATATGTTTAGTGTGTAAACCGCACCCGCTGCGTCGCTGCGAATAGATGAGAATAAATTTCAATATTTGTTCTCATTATTTTAATTTTCACAAGACTGTCAGCGCATTTGAAGTGTAATGTATACTTTGAAATATGAAATTGAAAACCTTAATAGAAATGAGTGAACTTAATAAGTTTGCGAAACTACTCGCATGGGTTTTTCCATTAGCAGTGCTTCTCATTCAATTTCGCTGTCAATAAATTGATTCTTTGGTCGCCGGCTTTGTTTTCATTTTTTTGCCACTTTATTAAAACCACCATGCGATAGACGAAAATCAATTCATCCTAAAAATAGTCGCCAAGCGATCGCTATTAACTGCTTCAAGTTGGCCGTCTTCGTTGAAGCAAGACTGGAATTTTATTCCATTTCATGTAAGGCTTCACGATGCCAGCTTGAATAAGCTCAACAATTTTACGTGTAAATGCAACTTTGTAAAAGGGAATTTGGACTGAAACTGATCCTGTGTCAAATATTATATGAATTCCATCAGTCTAACAAGCATATCTAACAAAATGTTAAAGTTTGTTTTGTTAAGCAAATGTAATTATTTTTTCAGGAGAATTTAGTCATCGTCTCTGAAGCTTGGCAAAAGGTTAAAAATAACACATCCTGAACCGATCGCGACCTCTTGTTTTAAAAAACATTTTTTATTAATCATAAATTATACCTTTCCGTAGACAGATTTTGTGACTTTTTTTCTTAAACACTCTTTTAAATAAAATTCAACTTATGATAGAAAATTGTTTAAAAAAGAATTTATTTTTAAATAAAAAATTCTTGAAAAAACTTTTTTTTCAGTTTTCTATTGCAACAAAATAATAGATTGCTTTTAATTAAAAAAAAAAAAAAATTTCTTTAACTGAGAAATTTTCATTAACTAAAAATAAAAGAAAATAAAAATTGTTTTTCAATAAAAATAAACAATTAAAAAAAAATTTTTTTTCTTTTCAACCAAAAAAAAACTTGAAAAAAAAACATTAAAAATTTTTTTTGTATAAAAATTTAATAAAAAATAATGAAAAATTTTTCTCAATGAAAAAAACGGTAAAAATTATTTTCAATTGAAAGAAATTAAATATATTTTTTAAATAGGAGAAAATTAGAAAACTTCAATTAATTCAATTTAAAAATATTTAAACATACTTTTTAATTAAAAGGCATGCCTCTTTCAACTAAAAGAAAATGAATTATTATTTCAAACCTAAGAAAAAAAGAAGGAAAAATTCTTCTCAACTAAGAAAAAGTGAGAACTTTTTTCAACACAAAAAAGAAAATGATAGATAATCAAAATAAAAATATTTTATCAACTTAAAAAGAAGGGAAAAAATATTTTTCAACTAAGAAAATTAAAAAATATAATCAAAATTTTTTTTACCTAAAGAAAGTAGTGAAAAATTATTTTCAACTGAAAAAATTAATCATATTATTTAACTAAAAACAAAAGTTAAAAATGTTTTTCAATTGAAAGAAAATTAAACATTCTTTTCAACTAAGAGAAAATTAGAAAAATTTTTTCAATTAAAAATTGTTTTTTTTCTTTTTTTAACCAGCAAAGTTTATAGCTTCATATAGGTAGGTTGCTTAAAGAGAAAAAAAAATCAATAATAATAATAAGAATTGAGAAAGTTTAGCAGAAGCAAGACATACACAGTAAGTTGTGTTGCTTGTTTTTATAGCAAAATTACCATAAATGTATGTGCAAGGTTTTTTCTATTATCAAGGAGCTTACGTTACATATATATAATAAAAATTAGAATTTAATTTTCTAATCAGGCAGGCATTTTAAAATAAACACGTTTCTTCCATTACCTTTTTAAAACGCCTCGGGTACAAAAATGTATGTGTGTTTGTATTCATGCATTTAGATGCGTACATTTTATAAACATAAGCATACATAACATACATAACATACATATATATGGATTTGTGTGAAAACACATAGATATGTGATTTTGGTGACACACGTGCACGCGTTTCCAAATTGTAATTAAATTCTTTTTTATTCAATTTTTTGTTTATTAAAAGCGAAAAAAAAAAAACAAAAAGACGAAAAGTTAGTTTTTGTTTTTCTCATCACAATCCACTTATTCTCTGATAACCTGTAGCGCCAGTTTTATTAGGATCAGAGCCTCTTAACTTGTTCATACGTCACCGTACAATAAAAATCTAATACAATCTTTGGCGACACACCTCACTTAATAAAAAGTGATAATAATAATAATAATAAATAAAAATAAATAAAAAAAGAAAAAACAAAAAGCAAAACAAAAAGAAACACCAGCAAAAAAAAAAAGAATAAAAAAAACAATTTTATGCTCATCATCAAAAGGTTGAAGGTTGGTGGTTTACTACTACAATCCATCCATTCGTTCGCAACCACTCAGAAAACTTGAAAAAAACTTCTTTATGTTTTCATAAATTTCTATCATTTCAAAATAACGGAAATTACTTGTATACGTTCTTTTAGCCGTCCATCTGTCCATTCAGGTAAGCTATAGTGAAAATCTAAAGTCCGACGCGTCTATCACGAATTTTATAAAATAGCTTCACATATAGGTTTAATTGGCTTGAGAAAATAGGCGAGGAAGAAGAGAAACCAAATTCTCATTAAGAGCCAGAATCACATGGAGAGCAAAATAGTCCCCATCGGTCCGTAACTTTACTACAAATGAAAAGTTATGCAATATCGATAAGTTTATCTTCGATAACCCCTCTCGATGTCTCAAATGAGAAATGACTGAAAGAAAGAAGAACAAGAACTCTCAAATGTCATCACTTTGTGCCTAAGTCTATCTAAACATGGTCGTGCGTTCGTTAATTCTATTCTAAGCTTAAGTAGGAAAAATTAGTGAAATAAGAACTTAAACTTTACCATAAGGCACATAGTTCGCAGTACTGGTGGCCATTGTGAGCATTGAAAGAGTTTCGATGTCCCTTCATTTCGAAAATTCGTTCACTAAGATGGCCCGATCTAGAGTATGTAGCAATGCATTAATGGCTCATCACAGTAAAGCAAATATATTGTGCACGCCTACTATCAAAAAAGAAGAAGCTTATTTTCATTTAAGTGTTATCTCTCGGAGCGAACTAAGCTTTCATTTATTGTTTTCCATAGATTTCCTAAGCAAGTTTCGAGATATCGTATTGTGCTATACAGAATTAAGAATCACTGATTTTCATAGTGGGCGTTGTTTTCTCGTTCTCTTGTTTACCGAAAATACACACAAAGATGTTTACGCATATATTTACATATTTTTATATAATTATAGACTTGTTTGTGACATGTTTTTTTTCTTCTGTTTTTTGGTTTAAGTCTATAGGCTTTCGCTAATGTATTCAAATCCGAGAAAAAAGAAAACAAAAATTAATAAATTCATAAATAAATTGTAAGTTTATTAAACTGAGTAAAAAGGAAAAAAAAAATGTTCATAAAGTTCACAAATAAAATGGATTAAAAAATGATGTAATGAAAAGGGAAATTATTCCCATTAAAAAGGTAGAGCATTGATGAGAAATGTTTTTGATCTTTACATAGAACCTCTATATACAGCCACCACTATTATTACCTTAGGTTATTAGTGTACCATGTTGATTGCTAGATCAAAAAAAAAAAAACAGTTAAGAGTTCGATGTGAAGGAAGCGAAGTGCCATTAGTCGTCTTCTAATTTCCAATACTAGTAAAATTATTATTTCTATTTACCTTCTACACCACATGCGGTACAGGGTAAATTAAGTATGTGTGAGTGTACGTCACACCCACAAGTGCTTAAGATAGACCCACCTTTCGAGCAAAGAAAACCCAACTGCTGGTCTGTCGAAATGAAAATGGCATTGCCTCAGTCGAGAACGGCACAGAAACATGATAGCAGTGGTCATGCATTTCGAGACAACATCAGTTTATTGAGAGAAAAGTTCAACGATCGTGTAATTTCCAAAAATGCCGGTGTGCTTAGGTCAGGTTAGGTAGATTCTGGCGGAACTCTTACAAAAATCCATAAAATAACTGCAGCCTACCCTGCTTGTGGTACAAGGGTATATCAAGTTTGTGCTGATGTATGCAACACCCACAATGCCTTAAACTGGACTCATCTTTTATTATACTGGTATTTGTCAATCTGTCTGGCTTCTCGGTTTGCTTCCTTGTGTTCAACTTAAAGATATTTGATAAAATTTGGTAAACTGACACGTTTTGACCCAATAACGCAGGCTATTAAAAATGATTTAGATCGGCTCACTTTTTCGATCACTTCGGTCGATCGATTTTGGAAGACTGCCGTACCGAATGGGATGATTTATTGGACTGTTTGCTAACTGTCCGGATGGGAAATTGGACCTACTACGAATCACATATCAGCCCTCGACAAGGAGAAGTCGAACTTATTATTGCAGTGATATTTTAAGAGGATATAGACGTTGCTTTCTGGAATAAAGACTAGATAGTGTTTAAGGACTTGTTGACAACACAACTGACGAATCCAATTTTAAAGCAACGAAGATTTTGGTCAATTTTTGTATAAAAAAACTCGAAAAAATAAAACCTTTCAACTCGTGCGTGCAGGTATTTTCCATTCGCATAGTTTGCGAATTTTACGAAAGTGTTACTGAACTAAAAGACTAATCGCTGCGCGAAATTTTCAAAACGCTGTCAAGTGTTTAAATTTCCAGGAATAAATGCCATTCAATTCTCTTTAACGAAGGATAATTTCCATTGTTTGCCACTTGCTTTATTGGTGACTGCCTACGATTTAAAAAAATTTAATATTCATTTGAGTGAAAACTGCCATGTAAAACTATGCAAAACTATTTAACTAAAGAAATGATTGTTAAGTTCTTTCTTAAGAAACTTCAGCGTGTAATCGGAGTTGGCCGTTTAAATAGTACGATTAACTTAACTACTTTAACGTAATCACTAGGGGTTTATTAGCATTAGAATTAGACGTTAAGGCACTCTTGAGGCTTCTTTGTTACGTTTTAGTTATAAAACAGTTGCATGCGCCAGAAATTGAAAAGCAGTAAGAAAACAATATTCGTCTTAGTCTGGATCTGATATGCTTCTACGATGCATACAGTAAAACAACTATTTTACTATTAACTGTGCTCTTGTGTTGCACAAATTGAAAAGAATTTTAATATTTCTAAGCACAAGGTAAACGGTTATGTCTACGGTACGTATACTTCAAGTCGATAAGTATTAATAAAGAAACCGCCAAAGGTATTCTCCTGGAACTGTCTTAATCCAACAAGTGAAAAAGTTGTGAAAAGGCAAGGAGGACTATGAGATAGCTAACACCGCTTCGCTATCAATAGTTCCAAGTTATGAAGTGAATCGAAAATATATTCATTTGCCGAAACGTTTGTAACACCTAGAAAGAATCCGCCCCAGAGACCCCATAAAGTCAATTGCGGTCTTGAACAGTGTCAAATTCCGAAACGTCATAGGCATGTCCATCTGCCCGTCTCTAATGTAAAGTTTGTGAGTCATGATCAAGAAAAACCAGAACACCTAGATCTTCTCCGTTTATGTGCCCTTTGACTAATTTGGTCGATTATTAATAGCAAAGTGCCTTCAAAATTGTTCCAATGCTTCTGTTAAATTTCAAGCCGTTACATTCGGTCTTGCGCAAACAGTACACAGACGGGTAGAAGGACAGTCGGACATGCTTAAGTAAACTTGGAATTTGTTCTTGATCAAGAATATATACACATTACTTTGTGGAGTCTCTGAAGTTTACTGCTGAGTGTTGCAAGCTTTGTGTGAAAACATGAACATATCCTTCATCGTTCGGTGGTGGGCGTAAAATTAAAAAAGAAAGAGCCCCTTATTTAGAAAAACTTAATGCTCTAGAAATTTTAGAGAATTCATAAAAATTGCAGTTTTCTTCCTTTCCTTTCCTCTCTCGCTTTTTCCCTCTGTCGATCTCTCTCTCTCCCTTCGTCGTTCTCTATATAGTTCTCCGTCTCTTTCCCTCCATCTGTCTCTTACTTTCTTTTTTCCTGCTCGCTCCCTGTCTCTTGCCCTCTCTCACTCTTCTATTCGGATACGAGAATCCTATTTATAAAGGCATTTTAGGCGTTAAGGAATTATTTTATGGAATTTTTTTCTCAAAACTTTTAAAATATTCAAAAAAAATGTTATCAGCAATTTACTGGTTTTTTAATCTATTGCCAAAGGATTACTTGTGACAAGACATTTTTCTATAATTGCCTTAACTTTAACACACGTCGAACTCTAATTAGTGTTTTTTGTCTTTCGCAAACAACAAAACACAAGAATAATATATAAATAACATTTGCTTTGCGCTACGAAGCGGTGCGTTCCTTGCAAAGACTTTGATGCCTATTGCGTGGCTCTCACGAGACAATTCAGTTTGAGACGCTTGCCATAAGTACTTTAAGCCAATTTCAGATTTACATCTACTTTACGTCCGAGTGTCACAGCATCTCGACTGACAATTTAACGGTTGTGGGTTCAAACATCAAATCCGGCAAAACTTTCAATAAAGCCGATAGTTACAGATGTTAATGCTTTAAGACTTTAGTCTTCGATTTATTTCTCCGGCTAAATTAATAATAAAAACAATAATAATAATAATAATAATGCCGAAGTCGTTCTTGTATTTGCCCACATTCATATATCGGTTTAACTAAACCTGTTATTTATTTCACAATATCTGGGAGATTTTTTCCAAGTTGATTTTATGGATGGGTTACATTGTCTTTTAAACTTAATTTCTGTCCGTCAAGAGCTTACATTGCATTTGCGAACTCTAAACTCGAAGTTTTCGATAGTGAAAAATAGGTAGACAGATAGACAAAAGCTTGTTATTAGTATTTTTACAATTTACTTAGACCAAAGAAATAAATTCCAGGACTTAGCAACTAAGCCTATCGGCTCTTGTTTTTTATTTTTAAGGTACTTTAGATGGCTAGTTTAACAAAGTCAAGTATTTTGTTGGTATTAAGGTCGCCAGGTATTTTCAAGATGTTTATTGGGTTAGATGCGCCGGAAACTAACCTTTGAATTTTAGAAAGATTTTGGCAGTGCGCTTTCATGCAAATGTTTTGATCTTTATCTTCCCGACGTTGGTTGGACGTAGAGACGAAACGATCAAGCAAACGAGCAAGCAGTATGGATGGATGGATGGTAGTACTGTCGATCTTCTTCGTCAGCTTTCTCTTTAATTCTTTTCGTAGTATACTTTCGAAGGCCAAACATTTCCATTAGCATATTAAGTTGATGTGTTTTATAGAAATTTTCTGAGGCACACTTTTAGCCGTTACGAAGGCAATGACAGAACTAGTATAAGTAATGGGTGGGAGAGATGGGCATGAATATCTAAAAAGGTAAAAAGCAACCATTAAACAATAAATAAATTGGCGGCAACGACTGTACCAAATAAGTGCAAAACAAGTTAAACTTTTTTGTTCATTATGGATGAACTCTAATACGAGTATAGTAACCCGCCTCTGCCATTATCGTACAATAGGTATACAAATATATACACATAGACACACATTTAACAAATTTGTACTCTATTCTAATAAGGAATTTTGGCACACGTACCTGTTTTGATTTTTTAATATTTTTTATTTCTATTTTTTATTTTGTATTTTTTTTTTTCTGACGTTTTTTTTGTGTATGTTTATGTAGTTAGAAATTAAAGAATTTGAAATATTTTGTTTTTGTTAAATATTTATGCGTTTAACTAACCTTAAATGTAAATATAAAATTACAAAATATAATAATGAACGCACAAGCAAACAAACGAAAAAAAAAAGAAAGAAAAAACGGGAAAAATAAAAAAAAGAATTTTCAAATGCATTGAGCCGGGAGATAACAAGTTTTGAAATACATTTAATTTCATTTTTTTATTCTTTTTTTTGTTTTTCTGTTTTTTTTTTTGCAACATGGAAACCAAAAAATGTTTAAAAAATAAATATAAAATTTAAGCTGATTACTCTTAGTAACAAAAAACAAGTTCAAAGGCGGTCTTTTTATTTTGTTTTTGTAATGCTTTAACGTTCGTACGCATTAAGCTAAGTGAGTTGCCTTCGAAGCAGCATAAACAAGCAAACAAGGCAAGATATTAAATTATGGTGGTCGGTTATATGATACAATTACAAACTTAGAATTTCTCCACGCATAGAAGGCATTTAACTCTTTAAAGTGTAGACTACGTAATTGAAATATTTTCTAAGCCATATTTCTAAGGGTTTTAAATAAATATAGCGAGTAGCGAGTATAACTTCGTTGAAACTAACGTCTCTTCTTCTTTTTCTTTATTTTTGTTATTTTTAGTGTTCCGTTCACGAGTACAATATGGCTGATCTTGAATTGGATCAAGTGACTAAAGTAATTGGTTATCATCCCCGATTTCTGGATCATTTTCTTCGTACACAAAATTTTATAATGAAAGGCGATGGTCCACTGCCTTACGACTATCGTTATTATTTGGCCATAATTGTAAGTATCAAGAATTTTCTTTTTTTGGAAAATTTCTGGAAAAATATTACTGCACCAAAAAGAGTGTACTTTCGTTTTTAATTACAAAATTACTACAGTTTCGTTGCCTACTTTTAGGTATTCATTAAAGGCAGTTTGTGTTGCCTGCTTCTACGCATAAGATAGGAAAGTTGCCTATTTTAGTGCTTCACTGCTAAAGTAAAGATGTGGTCGTTGATTGTCATTATTGACATTTTTATACCCTCCACTACTTGGGAAGTGAAGGCGTACTTAGTTTGTGCGGTCGTAAGCAACACCCGGAAAGACTTGAGATAGACCCATCTTTTATTATGTCGAGCGATTCTAAATAACTTTCTGAATCGATTTTAGCTTTCCTGTCCGTCCGTTCGTCTTGTTTTCTTGTGTTCAACAAGCCGAAATCTTTGTAATATTTTGGTGAAACTTGGTATACTGACATGTTTTGATCCAAGGCGAGAGCTATTGAAAATGGTTCGTGTCGGACCACTTTTCCGACTGCTTCCCTTACAACACCTTACTACAGAAAATCATTATATGAATAACTGTAATTAAGCTGTAAGGTATTTAGTGTTAGGTCGTCGATTTTCCTTTTACTTTTGGACATAAGCAGGCTACTGAAAAAGGATAAGCGTTGACTCGTTTAGAATAACTGCATGCTTATGCTTTTTTCGTAAGGATACCCTATTTTCATTTGCTTCTTTTACAACGTGATGGCGTGACATTTATTTCTAGTTCTTTGGACGTTTTAGTTGGAGCGCACCGTTTATTATGCGCTAGTGCCAATAGATGTTCGATAAGCTCACAACCGTTGGCTTCTTTTGAAAAAATTCATATCAATATGTATTTTTCTCGTTGCTCTCATGCCCCACGCCCATGAAACTCTAAAAGGTGAAGAAGATATTGCAGCTAAGCATAAGAGTGTTAGTGACGAACCAATTGGTTATGCATCATTCTCGCGCAGCGAAATTTTGTTTGTTTCGTTCGTAAGCAACGTGTCCTAAAAAGTGAAGAGAAAATGCTGGAAAAGGATCGATTTCAAATCAACTTGGACGAAGGACGTCTTTAATTAAATATGCACTGTATTTGTATTTAAGAGCTTTTTTGCGTTTACTTTTTTCTTTTAATTTTTTTTGACCGTAAAATATGAAATATTTTTATTAGCTAAAATATTAAATATATTTCGAATATGAAGCGAGAAGATACGCGATAAAATCTAAAAAAAAAGAAAACAAAAGACAGACAAAATAGCCGCTATTTTTAGGTATCAATATAAATGATTCATTTTCCGGTTTTTAAATCGTATGTGAATATTTTATAAATTTGTTTTTAAGAAAACTATAAATTGTTTATTACGAAATATTTTATGAATTTTAAAAAATGCGCTTCGTGCTGTTAAACTTAAAAAGTCAAAATTTGAAGCAAATAAATTACTGCTAAGATAACTTCAGATGAACAAAAAAAATAGGTAAATAAATCTATGGTAGGAAAGTGTAAAGTATACCCAGTAGTGTGAAGATAGCGTACAGTCGTTAGGGAAGGTGCACAATTTTGTAAGGAATTTCAACAAAATGAGATTATGATTTAATTGTTTATCGGAAGGCGTTTGTGCAACGAATTGCAATATTAGATGAAACCGCAGCTCGAACTCTCAAAGAACTTGCGAACAGCTTGCCTGTTGATGAATAAACTCTTTCTAGAAGTTTACTTGTGATGCGAAAGACCCAAAAGGAAAAAAAATGGAATGGTTTCAACATCACTGTTTCATTGCTTCTGGTCGCTGCTTGTGGCGTACTCCTTATCTTTTCGTCTTTCAAACAAACATCACTGCTCTTGCATGGATTGAAGTTGTCCCCTATGTGACTTAGTCACCTTAGAAAAAAAAAGGTCGTAACATATCGATATAAAAATGTTTATATAATGTTATCGCGAATTTTACGATTCTATGCAACCATTTTTGAGGTTAAGTTCATACCACTAAAGTGTCATTTTTAGGTTAACTTAGGTTTTATCTGCAACTCTCAGGAGATTTATTTACTAGAGAAGAATTTACGGGGACTTATATTTACATTCCGTTAATCTTCTTCTGATGTTGTCTATCTGAATATTATGATTGAATTCTCTTGACTCGACTAGCTTTGCCTTCCGCGAGTGCTCTGCTTATATGCATTTTTTATTAATCTTTTCGCCCATAGCTGGTTGCATGAGCCTACTTTATTTTATGACATAGATCCGCACTTGGTTTTACAATATCATTAACTTCTTATAAGTTCGGTTAGAGGTGTGATTTTCGTAATAACATATGTAGTCAGTGCTTGAGGCGCACATTTAATCTAATTTGTGATACAAGGATATTATCCTGTTGTGGTATATTAAGCTTCTGCCAATGTACGCAACGAGCAGAAGGACCTGAGATACGCCAAATTTTTATAGTACGTATCTGTCCTTCTGTCTGATTTGTATTCATTTTTTGAGATATTTTGAAGAAATTTGGTATTCAGTAATCGGGCTACTCGGGTTAATCTTCCATTACAGAATGAAATTTCGGCTTTAAACCACTGTATTTTCCTTTTCGTATGGTTTCTAACGTTTGTCATGGTTTGGGACTGCGTCTTTTTAAATTGTAATTCAAAATACACCACTTTTGAGTCTTCCTGCCCATGCTCCTTTAAGTTAACATAAAAGTAATCTTTTTCATGAAAAAACTTGAGCCTTAGGATTTTTATGCCCAACATCGAGGGATGGCAGTTATACTCGTTTTGTCAAAATGTTTGCAACGACCAGAAGGGAGCTCCAGAAATTCCTTGAAATGTATTTATTCTTGATCAGCATCAAATTCTGAACCGATTTAAAGATGTCTGTCTGCCAGTCTGTCCACGTAATGTCTGTGGTAAACATTAGTCGCTAACATGAACAAGCGCTTTCTGATTTAGCAAAAATATTGGAAGTTCTTGTACGCGGGGTACAAGTTGATCAAAACACACGCCTACACTGAAGCATAAACTGTACGGAACTGCGGTTCTCTGAGCACAAATTTGATAAAAGGCTGAAATTTTCTATATTTGCTTTATCTAACAAAATGGAGGAAATCGGCCTCGAATTGGCGTTTTTTGCTTATTACCCATTGGATGAGTAAGACAGAATATTAAAAATTATTCTGTAAATTTCGCACACGATAATAGATCTTATCTGCCTAAAAATGTTTAAATTTTAAACCGGTGGAGCCCACAACGTGGAGGTTTTCTCTCAGCAGTATAATTAATTGGGGACAATATAAAAGACCTTGTAAAGGTATTCCTGTATGTGCAACACACTGACGGAAAGAAAGAAGTGAGGAAAACGAAAGAAATAGGGAGTGACCGCAGCTTAGTAGGTGCGTGCCCAACAGTTAAATATTGTACTTTACCGGGTGGTCAATCAGTGCAGCTACGACCAAGACTGGCCTACCGCACTGACATTTGAGGTCGCGAACATTAATTTGATAGTCGCGATTCTTATGTATTCGGCTAATCATGCGACTGTATTCTGGAGCAAATTGTCAAGGGCTGATCTCTATAACAGATTATATAAACTAATGACAAAACCGATTACAAAAATTTTCGATTAATTTTTTCTCCTTATGGTGAGATACGTAAAGAATTGAAGCTGGAAACCCTTGACCAGCTTAAATGAAAACTTTGCTTCGAAATGAATAAAATATCTGTTGATTTACCGTTGAAATGTAAATAAAAATTAATACGAAAATTATGAAAAAATCTCGAATCCAGCGAAAGCAGACATATCTCGTTCTTAACTGTCGATGTTTACCGAACTTATGTTTTTTGTTTTTCATTTTTCCATACATTTACACAAAAATTAATAATAAATAATATAAAAAACTTTTCATTTAAAACTTCTTCTTTTGTTTTTTCATTTACTAATTTTCAACTAAAAAAAAAAAAAACAGAAAATTACTTTTTTTTTATGCATTAATTTTAATAATATTTTACTTAATCAAAAGAGAACTCAGTGCAGTTGAAAATTGAACAAAAAAAAAAAAAAAAAAAAAACCCAATTAAATAAATAAAATTTTTTATTAATTAATTCTATTGTCATTATATTATTACTATTGTTGTTATTATTGCGGCTATTGTTCTGTTTTATATGCATTATACGTATGTGTGTTATATGGCTTTTATTGTATGTGATCGGTTATATTTATTATGTGTGTGTTTGTGTCGATTTTGTTGTCACCACAATTGCTTTATATTAAAAATTTTACTCATGATTGAGGGCGTTAATGGAGGTCATCTCTCATAAAAATAAAATAAATTTCATATAACGTTTATTGTTTTCATAATAATAAACATATATTATTTATTTTAATGCGCTTGTGTATGTGTATGCGCCTTATTAGCATTTAAAGTATATGCAGCAATGTATGCATACATTTAACAGAATAGTTGATTATAATCCTAGCCTATGCGCTTGTGTTTGTAAGAGTGTGTGTGTGTGTGTATGTGTGTATATATGTGTACATGCATGTATGCATTTGTATGCAATCAAATAAACTTGAGATTATTTCGAATGCAACATTGTGCCTAAGTGTAACAAAAGTGGGGGGCAACGTTCTCTTAGTAGCCATGTATTAACTGCAGCTGTAATCAATAGTTGCTCGCTTTTTCAAACACATAATATATATATTTATATACATTGAATAAGTTAAAAAGTATTGAGCCACTTCTCTATACTAACATACTGCTTGCATTCTTTTCTATTCGCATATAAACGGAGCCAACAAGTATTGTAAAGAAGCCTTGTAGAGCGCGATATTTTTTAGACTATAAACGCTTGTGGACATATATGCATATCAATTTGTTTGTGCCTAAGTAGAAGTTCAAAAATGCTCGTAAATATAAAGCAGCATATGTTACTATCTGCATATGCATGTGTGTGTCTGTTTATGTATATGTATGTGCATGTGTGTGCATATGTGATATAGTTTATTTTTATAAATGTCATAAGTAGCGCTATTATTTATTATTAGTATTACTAAACATGTGCACATGTATTGCATATATATGTATACATGTAAATATGTATTCTCTTGATGTGCTTCTGATAAGACAGATAAAATTTCAATTAGATGCTATAACAATAACAATAACTGAAATGTAATAAAGATTAAAATATTTACAATTAGCTTTGAAATTTTGTTGAAAACATTTCACGTACATATATTTATATATATATATATAGAAAATAACTGGCGTCTTGTTTACCAAATGTTCACAATGAAAACAAATTATGCTAATGTGAAATTTCTAAGACGTGTTTGGCGTCTTAGTAGCTTTGTTGTTTTAGCCCTCAATTGTTTAAAAAATAGAAAAACTATTGATATAAAAAAAAAGATATATATATATATAAATAAAATAAGATATTAATTATTTATCTAAATTTATTTCATCCTCCTCGAAGTAATTCCTTCCCACTTAAAAACTTGACACCAGCATTTTCTCCGCTCTCCAAAGCATTTCTAGTATAAGTTTCAAAAAATAGCCAATGAATTGGCTTGAGTCGATTTCTTTTTTTCTTTGGCGACCATTTTGGATGCTAAACACTTATAAAAAGCATTTCCTCAACACAACGGTGTCAAAAGAGAAGCAGTTGTAGGTTCCAGGCCTTACTAATGAAGTATGTAAAGGTTTGGGAACATGGGGTTGTTTCACTTCTTTTGAGGATTTCTTAATAAATCCAAGGACAGATTTAGCCTTGTTCGCAGTAGCATCAACGTGGGGGTTTAACTTAAGTTTAGAATCAAACCTACCTCCTAAATCCTTATCCTATCCTACGTACTCATTAATATGATAGTTTGTAGGCACGAGTGTTTTCCACAAAACTCCAATCTGTCATATTTTTCAAGACTTACGAACAAAGCATTGCTCAAGCTTCAATAGGTCAAACACGTCTGATCTGTTGACCTAAAAGAAAGATAGGTTTTTACGTATTTAGCAAACATCCGGTCCGAATTATTTTCAATAGCTTTTGTGTTTGTGTTTGTGTTTGTTTATAACCTGTCACTATACCAATTTTCATCAAAATATCTGAAAAAGTACGGCCTTTAGATCGAGCACAAGAAAGCGAACGGGTAGACGTTTAAATGGGATCAGAAAGTGATCCTGAATCAATGTGCATAATGAAAAGGGAGTCTATTTCACGTTCTTATGGGTGTTGTATACATTCGTATTCTTGTGTCTTAAGTGTGGTGTGGCGTATAAAAATAAGAAATTATATTAGTATTCGAAGCTCGAATATTTGAAAAAAAAGTTCCCTTCATTGTTTGAACACAGTGTTCGATATTCGAGAAAACTACTCTAGTATTCTTCAGTAGAATAGTTTTAGCCATTTTGATTAAGAAAAACTAATTCGATTACCATATTTATTATCCGGATATGTTTTTCGTACCTAGTTCACTGATCTCAAGAACCTCAAGGGCTCAGCCAGGTTATATATATGTACTTTTCATTATTCGGAGGATCTTTAAAATCATTCCTGGACACAATTAAGATTAACTGATGGCAGCTCTTGGACGTTACATACGAGAACATGTGGTCATTAATGTAATGGAAAACTGGAATAATATTTTGCATATGAAAGAAGACTGTCTTCTAATATATTCCGCCTCCGCAAAAATAGCTTTTTCATTTATTTCTCTCTCAAGTCAATGCTCAAGATCGATACCTATTTATTGGTGGTAAAGTTGCCCATCAAATCTAGAAGCTACTAGACATATCTCGCATATTAACCACAGAAAGCTCAAGATCTTAAGACTAAGAAAGATTAACATCTTTCTCTCTCTTTAAGAAGAGACGACCTCGCCTATGTTGATCAAGTGATCTGATTTTAAGATTCGGAAATTCTCCCCAATCACTCTCTGTAACTAAAAACAAGTTCTTTCATCGGGTCTAGTGAGAATGTTGTTAAGCCTTTTATAAAACATTTGCTTCACTTTTCTTACTCTTAATCTTAAGGTTAACATAATTGAATTTTTCTTTACAAAAAAAAAAAAAAAAAAATTACTTTAATAAAATTTGTTTTAGTTTTATATCATTGCGCTTCTAGAGCACTCTTCACTCTTATGCCCTCGGATTATTATTAAATTATATTAAATCAATTCGCAAGAACCGTTGTCTCTCGACCTTTGTCAGGTTTTATTCTCAAGGCATTTAAAATGTAGCCATTATTTGATCATTAGGTGGAACCTCGTTTGTTGTTATTATATTAAATTTAATTACGCTTCGTCGTTACGTTATGTCGTTCATGGTTCATTGCTTTTTCAAAAGCTATTTTTTTTATTCTTTAATGCATGTAAATATGTTTTCTTGATGTGTTCATAAGCGCAAAATGATCACAAAAAAAAAAGAAAAAATTTCGTTATTCTTAAAATCTTTTTGTTTTTTTTTTTTTTTTGTTAGATTTACATAAATTTTGTAAACATCCACTGAGGCAACAACAATACGAAAATCGTGCAATATGCGTATGAAAAGCCATTAATTTCTATGTTTAATTAAATGTGATTTATAGTACAGTCAATTTGCATTTTAGGTTAATTTGATCTATAACACCCAAGCAAGAAATAAACAAAAACAAAAAACAAATAAAGAAATAAATGAAGAAAAAAAAAAATAAATTCTTGAAAATACGTAAGAAAAAGAAAAAAATAAATAAAATTAAAAATAAAAATAGAATTTAACTATTTTAACGGATGTGTAATAAGCACAAAAAAAAAAAATCAACAAACATACGCACGTCAAAGATAATAAAGTGCGATCTTTACAAAATCCTACACAAGACCATTGCATTCGAGTATAAGCGTTCGAATGCGTGCAGTGACGGTTACGTCACCTCATGAGGGGACTTAAGCAAGAGAAAACTTATATTATATAAATCCAGCATTTTTTTTTTTTATATGGCATTGGATACGCTCGCTATACATAAGGGGCAAAATATATTCTCGATCAATGTACGCGATAAAGCGCGAGGCAGCTTAGAATCATAAATATACGCCGTGTTGATCCTCTAGCCCTTCCCTCTCCTCTGCCCCTTTTATGTTGAGAGTTGACGGTAAGCCTAAAGAAACCAAGAAATCTATTCTTCTAACATTTTTCCACAATTTCCGATGGGGATTGCTTTCCCAGTTGCTATGAAATTGCTGCGAAGCTTTGGTGTTTTAAAGAACGGCGCCCGTTCCATAAACCAACCCCAAATTTTTCAACAAACTCTTATTACCTTTTCTAACCCACGACACTATCTTGTCTGTGAGCAATTACCTATGACCTCCCTATGTGAACGAGCAGCCTTTAATCTTTCAAGTGCGAAGCTCACGTTATACCATTGAAGCGTATACGTCTTTGACGTCAGCGCTAGATCATTGTTTTAATAATGCATCGCTTCGAATGTCGTTTCAAATACGTTAACAAGTTAACTGTGTATGACGAATGTATACATCGTGATCCGTCCGTCCGTCCTTGTCCTTGGTTTTCTCATAAAGCTTTACGATTATGAATGTGTATTTGCCGTAATGATGCATTTCAGAAAATATTTTGTCATTTTGTCAAGTCGTTTCATTACAACTTAATTTCACATTGTAGTAGATGCTTCCGTTCATTTTGGCCATTTCATCACTTGGACAAGGCATTTATTGACAAAAATTGGTACAATGTATATTAATGTGAATACTTTTTATCACTTTCTACACATTTTACCACATTTCCGGCAGCATGGCTGCCATCGACGCGACGAAAGAACTTATATTGGGTTGGCATGGATACAACCATAGACCCATTTTCGCTCTTCCTCAACTTTGCGGAGCCATGCCGCTTCGAACTGAACAAGGGGTAATCAGAAGGCACCATGTCTGATGAGTACGATGATTGCGACAGGATTTCTCATTCGAGCTGCAACAGTGTATTCTAGCAATAAGTTGACAAAAAATGGCATTTTGAGGCAATTTGTGTCATCGCTTTTAAATCATATTGAAACCACAACTGACGATTGGTATTTGATGGAGCAGCATTACCACAAGCTTCTGAACGTGTTTGGTGGGTTGTGGCAGCAGATTTCTTCAAATTGAACAACAAAAGTAACGAAGGTCGAAAATGCAATTTTGAGCATTCCATGATTAGCGTCGGCTTACGCTGAATAAACGAATAATACTAAATGGAAAATTGTTATTTTATGTAAAGAAAGGTCAACATCATCGAATTTAACCGTTGGATACACTGGTATTTCGCATCACTTTATCATTTCTACTTGGAGAAGTCAACATTAACGGAAGCATTGCTAAAGACATCGCACAGACAGACAGACGGACATTTGATTCTAATCAAGAATTCTACTTACTTTGTGGGGTCTCTGAAGCCACCTTCTGGGCATTGCAAACGTTTGATCATCCGTAATGGGTGATGGGTATAAGAGCGTTCAAGGCTAAATTCTCTTAAAAAAATCCCCCATTTATTGGGAACGTGTAAGCATTGAGACGTAGCAAGAAGTTTGCTGACTTCATCTCGAACAATTATGAAGCCCGCTTACCACAAATCTCTTGCGCTAATCAAAAGTTTCTTAAAATACTTTAAATAGTTTTTTCAAAGTTAAGCAAAAGGTGTATTTTAGAAAAATATCTTATGTGAAATTAATTTTTGATGTAAATCTTCTTCTATAAAACTTACAAAAAAAATGATTAACCAAAGGCCCGATTGCGTGTACATTACGGCAGCTATATACACCATATGTGTTCGTTCGTATGTGCACAGATTTTGAATGTTCGCTAACAAGTGCATCTAAATGAGCTGTAAAAATCTTCTTTGCAAAAGGAAAGAAAAAGACAGAAAAAGAAAGAAAAAAAAAAACGCATGAAATGCTTTCACATGAATTCATCTGAAAGAAAATTTACACAAGCACTCACGCACTCAGGCACGCACGCACGCACGCACACTTCATTTCTTCTATGTAGTTTGGTGTGTTTATGCAGATGTGCGTGAATGTTCATAAACATTAGATTTGCTAGTCATTAGTTGTTTATTGGGAAATTCTTAGAGAATGCGTTTAAGAAAAACATTTCATAAGAAAAATCATTACTCATGACTTAAATTGGGGGCGAGATTTTTAAAATAGATGATGGGTCTGAATCATTCGATTGTTTAATATTAGACTTTGTTTTTTAATGTATTTTTGATTTCTTAATAACAAAAAATATATAAAAAAAAAGCTATGCCCATAAAAAAGCAGGAGGAAAATAAGAAAATCAATTCGGTATAAATATAATATAATTTTAAAGTTGTTAACGTTGTTGCGTTCAGGGGCGGAAAAAGAATACAAAAACACATCAATCAAGAGGTCATACCAAGTTGAGTTAAATTGAAGTTAATGGCTGCCCTTTCACGGATCATTTATTCAGTTAAAAGCATTTCCAGCGCCTCAAAGGCATTCTATGCAGAAATATTTTCATGGTTCGTTAATGTTCAAAGTTTGAAAATCACTGCTGCCTAAGTCAAAATAGAGCCAAACAGTCTCACTAATCTCTACAGAAACAAATGCTTTTTTCATTTTTGTTGTTATTTCTGGTGGAATTAAGTAAATACAAAACAACAAAAACAAAAACAAAGTATATGTAACAAACAACTCATTGCCAAGAATTGTGAAAAAAAGAAAAGAAAAGAAAGCACAAAGAAAAAAAAAAGAATTCTAAGGAAAAAAAATTCTTCACATGTGACACGATTCAAAAATAAACCAAAAAAAAAAAAAAAAAAAAAAAATAATAGCAGAGCACGATATCAAAATGATTCAACTCGACTAACACTATAAGAGCAATTCATTAAAATAAGAAAACAACAAGAAAAACAAAAAATAAATAAATAAAAAACCGAAAAAACCGAAAAAACAAACAAACAGATGTAGAAATGTTTGCTACTCAACAAAAACAAGTTGAAATGCTAAAGATGACCAAATCTGCATCTGTTTATGGTACGGGCTTTAATCGTGCAATCGTTTATTTTTAAAGAAAATGCTGTGAAATTTGGTTAATTTAAGTAACGACCTTCGTCGACACTTTGTTCGAGAAGGAATGAATGTTTTTTAAAAAGCGATTTTCACAATCTGACCGACCTTCGCCGCCAGCGACAATTTCAATGATGATGAACTTCGTTACATAACTTTCCCATAAAATGAAATGTTTAAGCAACCGTTTCCGTTAATAGAACAAGTAAAAACACTACAATAGGTCGCGGCTTACCATTAAATACCCTACGTTCATCTACAGGAATTCATACAATGACTTGGTTAAAATAAGGCTTTATATGAGAACTGGTCGAACCATTGCCAATTGATTTCGTCCTCAGGCCGAAGCCTGTCAGTGCAACAAATTTCATCAAAATGTCTCAAAAATTGCGGCCTGTAGATCCAATACCACAAAGCAACCATAGCGGACAGATGGACAGATAAACTTAAATTGGTGTAGAAAGTTATTCGGAACCGATTGGTCTAATAAAAAGTGAATCTATCTCAAGTCTTTCCGGATATTGCGTACACCAGCGCAAACTTAATACACCTTTGCACCACAGGTCATGTAAAGTCAGAGATTTTGTTAATAGTCACAAGAACATCATTATGTGTGTTATATAACACACTTACATAATACTCAATGCATTCCATACGACAAGTGGTGCAGGACACAACAAGGCGTTTTACGGATGGCGGTCGAAAAAGCTGTCCAGTCCGACTCATTTTCAATATCCTCGCGTCAGTGCATCTCGAAAATTGCCTCTGTAGGTTGAACCGTCTGACTAACATCAGTCAATCCAACTTGTTTATAGTGACTCGTGCAATCATACCCTTTCTGAGAGACATTTGCTAATCGTTTCGCATAGACACCCTTAGCATGCCTTCTTCGATCTTCTCATTTGGTCTCTTTTCGTTTGTTTTTCGGGCTTGACTGCTCATTATCCATAACCATTGAGAGTTGGAAAGATATTTGGACGAATTACGTTTACGACGAGGTCTTGGCATGTGGTAAACTTGTTGTAGTTTATCAAACCGAAACGACATGATCCTCAGAGCTGATACAGCTTCTCGATCACTAACATCTTATTCGAATAACATAATGATTATTGGCTATTCAATGACGTCATAGGCGCCCTTAGACCTTAATCTGTTCCATTTACGCATTCCTTCTTCTCCAAATGTGGTTATTATCAATAAAGCGCACACAATGCAGGATTTTCGCTTGGAATTAGTAAAGTTTTTTGTTTATACGATCAAACTGAAGCAATTAAAAAATATTGTTTAAGTACATGTACGCATTTAGACCTCCTGAAGGCTTAATGTGTTATTAAATCTTTCACACATTATATACGCCCGGATAAACACATTAAGCTTTTGTCTTATGTAAGTAACACCTTCCGTGTACGATTGCTGTTATTATACGCTACACCAATCGTGGCGGAC